>BMAV01004320.1:65268-89300 GCA_019973955.1 Trichonephila inaurata madagascariensis | reverse complement strand
ATAAGCTATGGTGGTATATTGGGTGTAAAAAAAGCGTATATTGGGAATTAAAATATAATATATCCTTCATGTATTTTTCTCACAAGTTTTCATGCATCGAGTGTAAGTGAAAATGTATAACTTTTTGGGAGTTTTCAATAGTTATCACATATATACAATCAAAATCAAAGTTCATTTCCAAAATTAAGAAATTATTCTTCAATTCCTCAAAATAAATTTTAATATTTTTTACTAATGGACTTCTTTCAGAGTATATAATAAAAAGGAAAATTTTTTTTCCAATGTTTTTGTTTTATAATTCTTTATTAATCTCTTATATTTTTCGTGTTTTGATTATTTTATTATTCCCTGACTTTTCCAGTATGTATGTAATATTTTTATGTTTGTTTTTGATTATTTTTTATTTTTCATTCATTATTAAAAATCGAACAATAAATTTGATTTCCACCCTATTTTATGCTTTAGTTCTAACAAGGATGTTTATTGTAATTATAATTAATGAAACTTTTTTTTTTCCATACACTAGATTTTTTTTCTGAAGTTTTCCTGATTTAAAAAATTATTAATAAAGATTTAAAAATTTTCGGAGATAAATTTTTTTTTCGTACGAAATATAAAAATTACAGTTTATGTGTGTGTGTGAATAATTTATAATGCATATACTATTTTATTTTCTAAAGGCAATCTGGCCATATTTGCACGAAATCTGTATGCACGAAGCAAGAACGGGGAATCGCTATTCCTAATAGACAGCACTGGGTAAGTAAATTAATACTACTTTTTTTTTGACAGTGAATATGTCAACTACTTCAAGTAATTGTTAATATTTTTTTAAAGGATTTAATACAGCCCCTACCCTCCATAAATATTTTCTGCTTCTCCAAAATATCTTTTAGAACTTTAATTTATTTTTTTATTGATGCTTTTGATATATATGAGAAGTATGTAATTATATGGATAATAAAAATAACATTGTACATATTGATGTATGTTGTAAATTGCGAAAGATATGTACTTAGCCCTCTGGCCTGAATATCAATTTTTTAGCCGCACTGAGAAACATCCGTCTGACAGATTAAAGAGTATGGCTCAAATAAGATGTGTGGGATTAAATCAAACATAACGACATGTTTTTATCACTATAATTGTGACTAGTATTTTTATAAAAACTGACTAAAAATAATAATACCAAACACGAAAAATCTATAGTATAGGAATATCCAGTCTGATAGACAAAGATAGATAAGAAATATCGCACATACTGTGAGTTGAAAAAAATCGCCATATACCACCACGTGATCCTCTCTGGGTAGAGTCCAACTGAAGATGTCAAGGCAGCCACCCTCAAAAATCGCACCACAGCGTTATCTACAGACATCAAAGCAAATCAGCACCGTTAGTGAGACGGATGCTCCTGTCAGAGGGTTAAAAACCATTTAAAATGAAAAATCGAAAAGGAAATGAACATAACACACGTTGTTTAATCATTGAACAAGCAAAATATTCATTAGAAATTCAATTCAGTTTCATTTTTCAACTAACACAAAATATGTAGTTTTTCAGAGAGTAAAAAATTTAAGGGATTCCATTTAACAACAATCTGAATTTAGTAGAAATGCCAGAATTAATTTACTTAAAATGTATTAAATATTAACTAAATTTCATGCGGAACATTTAAATGGTTACATAAAAACACAATTTTAAGGTCTGTATGACATTATACATCTTTCGGTTAAAAAAAAGTGAAATATTGTTTTATAATAATGATAAAGGCAGCGATGTTATTTTACTTTTAAATTAAGAATCACTAGACGAAAGTAGTACATTATGCCATGTAAACAACTCTTTAACACTTAAGGGTAAAATTAAGTTTAAAAAAAATTCCAGCGGAGTATTTTGTATGAAGGAATTTCATTGGCCTTTCTGTACTTACATTGTAATAAAGAACTCCTAAAATTTTTTTATATATGTAAGGATTTAAAGTCATTTTTTGTAAGTTATTGGAGTAGCCATTTAAATGTTACATCAAATGAAAAGTTTTGCCAAAAAGTAAGATTCACCGTATTGAAATAGCTAATTTTTCAAAATCTTGGGATACATTTCTAAAATACTTGAGATAAAAGTAGCTTCTTTTATTAATAAAAATTTTTTATGGGTTGAAATATTTCACCAGAAATATATTATTGCAACAGTACTGACCTTATGTAATAATGATTGAGAATATATATTTTTTTTCCTGTTGCAAAGCCTTAGAAAAAATAATTATTTGGAAATGGAAATACTTTTGCCAGATGAAATCTTTTTCAAAACGAAAAATTCTTTTTATTTTTACTGAAAAAATTCTGTTTTGAAATCAGTCCAAGAATTTTGAAGATTCTTAACATCATAGAATTTTTATTCAGATTCATGGGTCTAAAGCTGTAAACGCATTTCTTCTCAATCGGAATAAAAAGTTTTTTTAAAAATATCTTTTATTTCTCAAGACATTTGTACATTTTCAGCTTAAAAAAGCTGACAAATATCTGGGATTAGTTTGTTAGTCATCATAAGCTTTGAAAATTATTCTAATTCTAAATGTACTAATATTAATTTTATTTATTAAGTTTTTGGTACTTTAAATTGCATTCAAAACAATTTAATGCAAAAAAGGTAGCTTTTGAAAAAAATTTAAAATTTAAAAAAACAAAATTTAGAATTTTTAACTCGTCAAAAAAATCCGTTTATATGTCTGAGTAATTATTCAAAGGTAGATTCATCAAAATTCTAAAAATAAATAAAATAATACACAAATAAAATTGATCATATTTTTTAAGAAGACTCATAACGCTTCAATTGACAAAAATTGGTAAAAAAAAATCAAATCTAATTTTCTTAGCCTAAATTATTTTTTATATACTTTTCTACAAACTCACAAAATTTGAAAGCTCTAGGTTTAAAAAACGCGGAGTTGTGATAACTTTTACATTTGTTTTTATTCACATCATAATGGCAAATCAAAACTTTAAACTGACTTATCTCAGAAAGATAAAATAACTAGTTTGTCTTCATTTAAAATACTAAGGCTTTTTTTTCCTATTGTGCCTAATGCTTTGAATTTTTTTTTACCTATTGGTAATAGTACATATAACAAAATTTGGTATGCATTTTTGAATCAAAGCAATACTTATTACTTTAAAAATAATTGAACTCAGAATTGATACATTTTTTAAGGAATTTTCAATAAGCATTCATAGAAAGAAATATTGTACGAATACCAATCATGTTATCTCAAAACCCATACAAACTTTTGTTAAACATAGTTTAACGTACTTGAAAATCAGATTCATATATGTACGTCAATTTTTGTAGGAGGAATAGCATTTTAAAATCACTTCACAAATTTTAAGTTTTTTTCTTAAAAAATTAAATGAGTAGCTTTTTATATGAAATTTTGAGCACAAAATCTGTTTTACATAGTATACACACATAGGAGGCAACCAAAAAATTCTGAAAATCCTTAAATCAAAATTTTTTGCTTAATTTGTACCATGTCCTCTTAAAAAAAAAGATTATCTGTAATCCATTTGATGTTGACTTAAAAGACAAAATATATAGATTGAGCAAAAAAAAAAAAAAAAAAATTTATAAAAGAAATATGTATCAGAATAATTCAAATATTTTCATATTATTAATTTAGCTATATATCAGCCATAATTCAGAAGTATAAAAACATTTAGTTAATTAAAAAATAAAATTTAAATCTTTTTTTTCGAGTTAGCATAATTAGTAGAAATTGTACTAATATAATGAAAAAAAAATATTTTAAATAAATAATAAGCGCACATAAGGATCATTTTATTTTTTTTCAACCTTTTGCAATATTTCGAACAAAAATAATTTAATCTCTTCATAAAAGCGTTCGCGAATACATGATTTTACGTAATGCAGAATGTAGTATAGTAATTAATTAGATGCATTTATTCGATAGTAATTGCATATTGTATTTATTCGATAATAATTGTATATTGCCTTATCTTTCATATCTTTCAAAATCCTTCCAATGTTTTTGAATATGAATTTAAATGATCAAATAATGATTTCGAAATCCCAAAAATATTTAATTAGGTACTAATAAGAATCAGCTAAGTTTTTTATATAAAGTAAGCCTTTCTTTAGCATTTTTGAACACAATATTTATTTTATGCAGTGAAAATTGTCTTGTAGACGTGTTGTAGACAGTTAAAAATAATTCAAATGAATAAAGAAAAAAAGAACGAAGCCAAATTTAACTTAGCAATTGTGGCATGCTGGCATTTAAAATTTGTAAAGAAACTTCTTTTACATTCCACTATTAAAATATTCCAAGAATATTTTCGAAAATGTATTGTTAACGTACAAAGTTAATATACCTTTGTGATAAGCTTTGAGAAATAGTTTAAAATATATATTTTAAGATTTGGAGACTTATTTTCTTGTTATAGAAAAAATATTTTAGTATTTTCAATATAATTTGAAAAAAATTATATTACAGACTATGTTTGCTGTTTTTGACCAAAAAATAATTCGAAAAGTTGCTTATTCAAAATTCGTAGCTATACACAGCCAAATAAATTATTTTAAAAAGGAATAAATATTTTTAATGACTAAAGTTTTCAAAAGGTCAAATGGATTAATAGATTTTTCATATTTCATGAATGAGTAATTCTTTATATTTTTGAAATTCAATTTATGTATCAAACTTACAAGCATTCTAAATATGGTAATGTTACTTCTATGAAATAATTAATAAAATAATGTATTTTGTTGGAATAATAAAATAATGTATTTTGTTGAAATAATAAAATAATGTAATTTAATTAAATAATTAATAAAAAAAGTAACTCAATAAAATAAAATTATTAATTAAATAATATACAGTGAAAATCATTTAAACAGAAACTGAAGGGACTGAAATATTTTTTCGTATTAAAAGGATTTTGTGTTAAAGGATATTGCAAAAAAAAAAAAAAATTATATATTTAGTCAGAGTACATCTTATTTACATCGATATTTATAAATTTTTGTTTTAAATAAAAATAAATGAAATAAAAACATTCACAATTAAATTTAATACAAAAATTTTCAAGGTTTTGAAAAACAAAACATTTATTGAGTTTTTGGAAAATGATCTGATATTTTTCTTTCCATTGTATTGCCTTCTCGACAAGTTGTTAAATGTTGTCAATTTTTTTCTTCATTTCACCATTGGAATGCACGTCTAAATAGTTGCGCATACTTTTCATGATGTTCCCCATTTCGGATGACATGGAATTAGGAGCTACAATACTCATTTAATTTTCGTCATTAGAATCCTGCATCAATGACATTTTTTGAACTTTGAACAAACTCCAAAATGTCTTTTTCTGGCATAATTAAGACTGTTTTTTCATTATCTTATACAACGAATTCTTCTGATGATGAACCTACGTGGCTGGAGTTTTTCGTATTTTGTTCATTCCCAGAAAGGAAATCTTTTCATGTTAAGTGATTTTCATTTCGTGTGAAGAGAAAGAAATGTATGAAAATACATAGTAGTTTGTCGGGACCATTGTATTATTTCGTGTTAACCGATATTTCGTCTTAAGCATTTTCGCGTTAAAAGCATATTTCACTGTAATTTTATACTATTCCCTATAATATTTAAATTATGTGGAATTTCTCTTTATTTATTCTTGAATATTTTAAAATTTGCTCCAGGCTTAAAAATATTACTTTTAACATATTCTTATGTTCAAGTATTTTATTAATTACCATTGCTTGTGTAATGACTTCAAACAGCTCTTGAATAACTATTTGTTATACAGCATGAAAATTCATCAAAAATTATTTCATTACAATTTAATTGTGAAATGAGTCCGCAGATAAAGTTTCTCTTTCGCTGCACTGTCTTATCGCTCGCATAAATTAATGAAATAAAGTGATTCTTTACAGAAAAGTACTATTCATAGGATATGTCAAAGGGGTTTACAGTTCTCAGTTCACTCTTGGTAATTCCACACCAAGTTTGGGTGAGCTCACTGGTTCTATATATTCACCTTGCGATTACTCATTTGAAATCTCCTCGGTTCGAAGTCCACCTTAATTCGCAGATTCACAGGAATCGCTGACGCCAGTCCATTGCTACGAGAGGCCTCAATCGGATTCTCTCGAGTCAAAATCTCTGATCCTCGTACTCTCTTGCTCTCTCTTTATAAACATCTCGTTTCTCACGTTCACTCACCGCCTATCCCTTTTTGATCTCATGTCCGTCGGCCACTTATAGCGGGAGTCTGTCTGTGCGCACATTGTGAGTTCAATCTTATCAGACGCGCTGTCTTCACAGATTCGTGAAAAAACGAAAGCACACACACATTGTACCGGTGTCTCTTTTAACTTTTGGACTGTCATGAGAATAAAGGGTCAGAATTTTTTATCACCCATTTTTGAAAGTTTTTCCCAGCAATTAGGGAAACGAATGGAATTTTTCCACGCTTGTCGGCGTCCCTCTTAGCAATTAGGGGAAAGAGACAGGGTACATTACACCTGATTTCTTAAGAATCTTGCATTTTTAAACAACACGAGAATTATTGGGGATGAATTTCATAATTTTGAACAATAGACAAGCGACCAGGACGATTCCTGAGCTTTGGTACCATATTCTCCAAATTACACTCCCTGCCTCTAACAGGATTTATATACCCGATATTTTTAACGTGTAATAATATTCATTATACGACGAGATAAATAATATGTTATAACACTGTTACCTATACAAAAGAGAACATTAGATACTTTATTCTATTCCTTTTTATTGATGTGTTTCTGTTTCAGATGCCCTACGGACCCCAGTATCTTCCCTGGTTTGAATTTGGACGCCCGGGACCGCAAATCCCTTTTCGCCAATTTCAAAGCTTTCCGGTTCCCTTCTACGGGACTCGTCAACTTCGAAGTGCAAATCCGATTCTGCCAAGATCAGTGTAAACCGGTAAGTTTAACTAGATTGCTGTATTTAACGTTCCATTCAGGAGGCTCACCTTCTTTAGGTGGGTATGGGTGTCACAATCCCGAGGTACCCTAGTGATCTTTTCCTTTTCCAAGGGGTTTACTATCTTTGGTAAACACGGGTGTCACGCCCCCGGGGTACCCCAGTGATCCTTCTCTATTTTCGACCCTCCATCTTGTCATCCAATTTCTTTTCTTCTTTTCCCGTCCAGACCCCAGACCTATGAATATTTGGCGCATTATAGCCAAAACTGGCTCTTGCGCCATAAAACACAAAACTCAACTCAACTGTATTTAAAGTTGATCATACACCCTGGTTTCTAAGAAATAGATTACTTTCTATAAGACATTGATAACTGTACATACAAATATGTATGGGGGTGTTATCCATATAGTTAGAATAGGAAAGAAGTATAAACGGTATTGCCCCTTAACAAAATTTTGAAAATCAAAATTACGAAATTTTGTTACTAAAATTAGGTTTATGTTTGAAATAAGTCTTGAGAATTTTTTCGTTGATGATGAAAAATTATAATAAAATGTAAAGTGATTTTCAAATTAGAATCGAATACAACATTAAGCTTGTTAAGTAGCGGTTTTTGAATAAATCATATGAAGTTTTTAAAGTAGCAAAAGGAAAACATATAAAGTAATTGAAGCACTTTACTAAATGGAGCTGCTAATAACTCACTCGAGGACTCAATGCATGGTGATTTCTTAAAATTTTTATTTATTCATAAAAAATTTGCAAAAATTGCATATCAAAATTTTGAAATTTTTAATGATAATTTTATCGTAACATTCGAAACTAGCAACCGTAATTTTTAGGGAATTAAATTCAGTATTATTAATTCTTTTTTCAATCTTTGACGCAACAATGCAATTTTTTAATTAAAAAGCGATTAAACATTTTATATGGAGAATTAATTTTCAGTATTTGCAGCATTTACTGCGAGTTAAACATGAAGTAGAAAAAACTAACCCATTAATTTATTCATTGATTAATTTTACATCTACTTTATGAGCTGTAATGAAACTAAAAATCAAATAAAGAACCTTCGAAAAGTGAAATATTTTGTTGCTCCATATGTATTCTTTTTTAAATGACTATGCAACTATAAATAAAATCAACACTAAAAATTCCCCCCTATTTTATTTTCATATAATATATTTGAATTCAAATTATAATAAATTTCTAAAGATTGAAAAAACTCAGAATTAAACTGATGATATCTGACGAGTTGGTAGGTTGATAGCTTTTTCTTTGTACTGAAAATTTTTTAGATTAATCATCAAGAAAACTACTTCAAAAAAAGGATTGAGATAAAGCAGTTTCTCTTTTGCCGAGTATCATACAAACCAAATAAATCAGATTACTCTAGCAGAAAAATCGAAATATTAGCGAAACACCTACATACATGCATCGAACAAAGTAAAAACACGATAAAATGAAAACGTAAATGTACCTTTCTATAAAAAAATAGTTTTAATGTCATTTTAGTTTTAATTATCTTAAGCGGCTCATTTGAACAAAGTTTTTCTCTACTGAAATAGTACCTGAAACAGAAAAATAATGTAAGCTACTTTTATAATAAATTAGCGTTTTGAATGTGTTTTCTACGATTGGATAAACCCTTTTTCGAATAAGGTATATTTCCTACCAAATAAAATGGAATTATAAATATAAAAATTGATCTGGAAATTTGCAATTTTTAGTTTATATTTTCATTAAGGAATACAAAGTATGTGTTAAAGCTTATTATGGCACATATTTTTAATAACATTTCTACAAAAAATACTAAAATCTAAATGTACACAGTCAAATATTTATTAAAAGAATTATATGGAAATTTTTGATGACAGCTAATACATAAAAAAAAAAAAAATTGTTCCGTCTCATTGACTGTGGAATTTGGAAACGTATTTATACTTGTAAATAAAACTGTGAAATTCATCTTAATTAATATAGCTGGAGACTTACGTTCTCATTCAAGATCACTAGATGGCGCTCTAATACCACATTATGAAGAATTCTAGTGAAAAAGAATATAACGTTTTAGCACAGGGTGATAAAATTATCACACTCATTTTAAAAAAGTATTATATGGTTTAGTTTATATTGTGTGATTTTTTTTTATCAGAGCTGCGATATAATTTAAGAATAATTTTTTAATATTTAATAATTAATGTACAGAGGATTCATATTTTAACTACTTTTATGAAAAAAATTTTTTTTAATGAAATTATTATCAAACTTTAATTATTATCATATCCGAAATGAAAATGAATGCGTCTTTGAATATTTTAAATAGTTTATTTTTAATTAACTTTTAAGCACAGAGATATATAACTAACGATTTAACTATTTCCAACACTTTTTAACATTCATTTTATAAAAAAAATTAGCTTTAAAAAATTAGCTTTTTTATTTTTGTATATTGTGGATCCACACATTTTTATTAAATATATATTTGATGACAAAGTATTTTCAAAATAATAAAATTGCCTATTATAGTTCTAAGCTATAAGCTGAATAATAAAGTTTTAGTTATGATTTCTAGCAGTGGTATAAATTACAAATTGTCTTACTAATCTATCTATAATTTTTAAAACTTGACTTTTTTCATTACTCCATTTGAAAACATTTAGTAAATAATTCATTGTATTTGAAAACTACTCAATTCTTTGTTTAATTTTTTTTTCATTATTTTACTTAAACATACATGTTTTAATAGAAAAGGACATAAATGTTAGGATGTTCTAATCTTGCATTAGATATTAATTACAGCAATAACTGCATTTTTTGCTTTACGTTCTGTTTGATTTTCTTTATAAAATGAGTCTCAAATGCCATTTAGGCAAAAAAAAGGTAACAAAATAAATAAAACTAAATAAAAGCTACATGACTGTTTATGGATAACTTTAGGCTTATTTTATATTAATACCTCCATGGAAGTACAATAAAGAATAATTGGCTTTTATTAGTTTTCATGTAAAGTATGAATTGATTACTTTACGAAGCATTACGAAAATACTATACATGAAAGCTATTGGGGATGGATATCGATATCTTGATTCTTGGGCAAGTGACGAGGATGACGCCTGAGATAATATCTTCCTCTCCAAACTTCCACACCACGTCAATTTTAGGAGTTCAAGCCTCGACAGATTTAACGTGTGTCAATTCCTCTATGTGGAAGATATTAAATGATACCAGAATTCGACTTGAAAAAAAAAATGCTAGCCACGGGTTCTTGATCAGGGCAATTCTGCTAGGTGGCCACATTCCAAGTATAAAACGAAATAATGAAGATTTAAGCATTGCAAAAAACCAAATATCCATTACAATATGTTTTATTATTTCTACTTAATTAAATCATTAGGAATAATTTATTTTATTCTGATCATATTCTTCTAACTAGTATGTTAACATCAGATAGATAAAATTGTTCTATATCTAATGAAGGGAGACAAATCAGATTTAAAAAAAAAATTCTCGATTTTATTTAAGGCACTCTAACATTAATATTGTGACTTTCTACTTTGCAAATATTTTTTTTTGTTTCGTATCTAAATATTATTTATGTCACCATTCAATTCGAGATCAAATATTTTTTTTTCTAATATTCTTTCTGTGATAAAAGTTTTTAGAAATAAGGGAATCCGAATGGTTCAGTTTCCGGGTCTTGTTCCATAATCAAAGAAACTTTATTAATTTTTGAAAATATGACTTTTTAAAATAGTTTTTATGTGGTTAGTTCAAACGATTTAAGTACACAAAAATTCTGTTTCATTTTATAGTTAGAACTTTTCCTTTAGACTTTTTCGACGGTAGCCTGGGGTTCATGTTCATGACTCGTGGGCGGCATATCATGAGCTGCCCCTGAAATGCCACTGAAGTCCTACCATGTAGAGATGTTTATGCACGTTAAATCTGTCGAGGATAAAAAGTCTTCCTGTGGCGTGGTGTGGAAGTTTGGAGAAGGGGTGCCAGATCAGGTGTCGTCCTCATCACTTGACCTTGTTTCAGGATTAGGAGGTCCGTCACCTATAACCATCTTGTTGCTTTATAATGTGACTTTGATAAATACTCACTAACGCTAATTTAATAACTTAACGTAGAACCTTTTTCATTGTTATTACTTTATTAGCCGTTTCAATTATAAGATTAGAAATGTTACATACTTGCATTGGATGTATTTGTGCTTCCACATTTTACTCGAAAAACGTTTTAACTTCTGATGAGATATCGTTTTTGGGGTTATGATTAGCTGTAAGTGGGAAAGTTATATTCTTCATAATTTTATAGGTGTAGGCAAGATAATGTATAGAATTACAGTAAGAGGTGAAATAATCATAATTAAATCATTTTTGTTGGTAAAATAAGAAAAAACATAAATTTCACAAATAAATTTTTAGTCTTTCAATTTTTTTTCCATTTCTTTTTACAGGTGCGCTGTTCGAACAATATGGAATCCTTTGGAAGAAAAAAACGAGACATTGACAGCGGCACAGTGGCACACAGTTCATCCACTCCTCCATCCATCAAGCACCATAGCTCAACCAAAGATACCTTCTCGACAGCAAGCACGCAACGCCATGCCCACTCTAACTCCCATGAACCTATTATGAAGCTATCACCATTCGCACCTCGCATATTCACTCCACCCTTGAGGAATGGAACGGTGTGGGCGTCCAACGTCACCCAAGTATTTGGAACCTTCAGAGTGATTAGCTCAACAGAATCCACTGCTATTAAAAAGGATGCATCGGACGCACTCAAAGAGCAGGGTAATTGGCGGAATGTCCATATGGATAATTACCGTCATGGAGGACTGATGAATCGCAGCGTCAGTGCCAATGACGCGTCGATCAATCCTGGTCCACGATATATGATGGATGAAAGAAAGATGGTTGAGGATAATGCTAATAGATGGCGCTACCATACAGCTGATGAGGTGCAGGGCGATGTTTCAATTCTTCCCAGCAGAGAAAGACCCAGTTCTGTGATAAGACAGCAGAGTAAGGAATATCCACAAAGCAGTAGACCTCCAAATCCACTAAGGCCTTCTACTACTACACCTAAAATTGTCAATAAGAGTTCCAGAAATTATTATTCTACCCCAAAACATACAAGTCAGTTTGCATCTAGGTATGCAGAAAAGAACGATACGTATCAAGGAAGAGGGTACGGTTTTGTCCCTACTAGCAGAGTGTCTGTTTCTCAAACAGGTTCAACTCAAGGCAGATGGCCAAGCAAGCCTAATCCCAGTTATGGGAAACCACATCGCAGACCAACTCCTAATCGATATTATGCTTACAATACACATGTACCACCAAATAGTACGACAAACTCAGGAGATGGTAGAAGATCGAATGCATCCCCATATTCAGATAGCAGCCTTCCACCACCTTCTTTAACCACGCCAGAATTAGTGATTTCTACAATGGTACCTATGCCAGATGAATTACCCCTTTCTCTTGCTATCATGGTAGGAGAGGACACAGGAGTTGATGTGTCAGCTTGGAAATCGAAAATGAAGAATGTAAATCCAATAGGTAAGTATGGAGAGCACAAATACGTTATGGAAACGTTTGTGATAGAAATTATTGTACATGGTTTGATATTATATTTGTAATATTACAATGTATACCAATGTATAATAAGGTTCTTAACAAGTTGAACAGGTTTTTAACGCGCTGTTTCTTATTTGAATTCAATTCTTATTTCACGCATTTGAATAATATATACATATTAACGCTAGTAATATTTTTCAGAACGCATATGGTTATTTCTGGTATGATTTAGGAGGATCCCACAATATCACATATCACATAGTCTCGGTTGAACTATAATTTAGTTTTTTGTATAGCTAATTGAGTCCAATCTAAGTTATCTCCTAGTGAACTAGATGATTTCAAAGACACTCTCTTCAACAAGTTATTTTATACTAACATGAAAAGAATCCGTTGTTATATTATTTTATTCTCAAAATCTGTTTAATTCTAAGATTCATTAAATGCAACAATTCATTCTTTCGTACGAAAAGGTTTTCATAAATTGTTAGGTTTTTGTATAAATATCGAACAATACATAAAAATAAAAACTGAGATTTATTCTGAAACAAAATTTTTGATCGACAGATAAGGTTTTTATTTTTTATAACAGTTTTTACTTCTCATGAATAAAGTAATAACTATGCATTCATTCTGTCCATCAATTTACTACTGCGAATAATGTTAACTTCAAACAACATTTTTATTCCGAATTCTTAAGCAATCTCCAAACAAAATACTGACATATATTTAATTTTTTTCTTAATATTTTTTGTCAATGTATGAACATTCATTAACTTATTTCCTGGAGTTTTTTTATGCAGCCGTGGAAGCATAGTAGTTAGCGTCACGAATTCGGGCCGGCGCGTCATGAGTTAGAGCACTAGTGCCCCTGAATATCCACCATTTAGAGCTGAGGTACTCAACCTTTTTTTCTGCTGGGCCGCTTACATATTTCAGCTATTTCACGCGGGCCGCATACATATGTTAGTTTCTTCATGCGGGCCGCAACATGAGGATAAATGGGGAGGGGGTAAGGAGAAATTCTTTAAGACCAAGAAAACTTTGGAAATTTAAAATGGAAAAAATTGATCAAACTATTATAATTCCTTTTTTTGCTTTTTTTAATTACTATATATATATATATATATATAATTTATTTTTGTCCCTAACACTAAATATTAAAAGCATTTAAGAAACATCTCAACAATTTCTGCATCTCTCTCAGTAAACGGTTTCATATGATTACCAATAATGTGACAAACTTCATACGATGTCTTTTTTACCACTGGGACATTACCATTAATAAAACACTTTGTTGCTGTTGCAAAGATTATTGAAGAAAGCCTATTTATCACCTCTTGGAAACAGATCTTCGTGGAAAAGTGGCATTGAATGATTCATGTTTATTCGTATTTTTTAAGTATAGCACTTTCGTGGCAAATCGAACAATTATTGATTCATGTTTGTTTTTCTCTGCAAAATAGTCAACTTCCCAATCGTCTTTAAACAATATATTTTCTTCGAATATTTTTCGCTGGCAAGATATGAAAGATAATTAAAATTAGTTCAACGCATAAAATTGTCGCTACGCCACACTGTTGTCTATTATCACTAACATTTAACCCTTACAAAGAGAAAAAGAATATCAATTCGCACCCGTACGACATGGACCTCAAAAAGCAAAATTGATATATTTGATTTCTTAATAAAGAATTCCCCATCAAATTTTTAATACGTTGTTCCTAAATAAGTGAATTTCTCAGAGCAATTCGTCATGACCAGGCCACTTAAAAAGGCTCGGTGGGCCGCAGGTTGAGTATCGATGATTTAGAGTCTGATGCACGTTAAATCTGTCAAAACTCGAAGTTCTTCCATTGGTGTGAAGTGATAGTTTTGAGAAAAAGTGCAGCTCAGATGCCCTCCTCATCATTTGACCGAAGTTTAAAATTACGAGAGGTCGTCGCCAATAGCTCTTATATTAATTTAAAATTCGAAGATAATAAACACTCACTCACTTGACTTTATTTATTAATTAATGTCTGTAACACACACACAATTTACTTTATGGTAATTATCTTACCTTCCTTAACTTGTTTCTCAATTATTCTTTATTAATTTGCTCCACAAACATGATTCTTAATTTTCTTGAGAGGGGTTTCCCGTCAAAAGTAATTTAAGCACAAATTTTTCTGAGGAAGTAATACCTTTATTAAAGCTATTGAAAACGAGTAAGACATTAAAACTTTTAAAGGAACTCCATTCATCACAGCGAAAGAGTCTCAACCGAATTGCCCTCACTCACGCAACAAAACGGATTGACTCATCCCATTGGAAGCATATTAATTACTCTTCCTCACTTTAACATCATGCCCCGATGAGGCTCGAAACAATGATAAATAGACGCTTAATTGAATATACAATACGAATTGTCAAGGAAAATAGCGAATTCACCGCTTCTAAACCTCTTAACGCTTCATTTCCAAAACGCGAGCAATTCTAATTATTTTTAGAAAATCATTCAAACCGACTAAGCACCTGCATCATTATTTCAAACCTTCCTTTTGTGCAGCCTCTTGGAGACCAATCTTCAAACGATCATTCTAGTAAACAACAGTTTTCCTCGAAAAGTCCACCCCCTCTTTCCTACTTGCCTTCCTCATCTTTTTGAATTGGTGACGTTTCAAAAACGTGAAGAGCCAAACCCCCTCAAGACATACCCTTGTTGTCGCAGCGAAGAACGTGGCTACCGCTTCAGAGAGGATTTAATTACATTGCTATTAAATTACCAGACGATTTTTCCCAAGGGGGGTCATTCTGACTGTCACGTGAAGGGAAGGGGGGTGGATGGAACGCCACTTGCTGCCACTCAAAACGCACATTTTAAGCCCGGAGGACCCTATTCACTCTCCAAAAGTGCGTATCAAAAGACTCAAAAATTTCCACTAGAGTCTCTTACTCCGAGAAAGTTTGAACTCAATAAGCGGAGGTACTTTCAGAAGAATACAGGTATAATGAGCCGTTAACTGTCTGCTTTAAGTTTCTGTGGGCTAGAATGCGTTTTTTATGTGTTATATATTTCGCGGCACTGTCAAGTGGTATGAATAATTCATTGGCTCAAAGAAAGAATTTTATTTATTTCCTCGATATAATGAATTTTAAACGCGATCATGTAATCGATCGGCTAAGAGTTATATGCAAAAGTTTTAATATTTGTAATGAGCCGTTCACTCGTAATTGGTGACACTTGCTGGAATTGATTAAAATTAAAGTTCCTGCAATAGTTAAAAATGAAGAGCTTTGCTCTCATTATCTTCATTTTTCCTCTTATTAAAATGAGTAGAATTTTACGTGCAAAGTGTGTGTGTGTGTGAAAAAAAATAGAATACAAAGGGGAAAGGGAAGAAATAGATTAAAATTTTATGCGTTGTGTGATAATACGATCACCAGCTACATTTTAGGTTTTATGTTTAAATTTTCTTCTTTTATATATATATATATTAATGAAAGTTAGAACGAATTTTCACACCAAGAATAAGAGTTTCCAAACTTCATTGGAGATAATAAAATGTAAATCGAATGTGTTTTTGTCATCCATACCGAAAAAAAAAAAATTACAATAAAATGTGGGAAAGGATTTATTACATGGATGGAAACTTATTATCTAAAAGTGATAATGAATTATTATTTATATAGTATTATTATGCTTCTTAAAAGGATTTTCAAAGCAAGATATTGGAATTTATTATAAAATGAAGTAACAAAACTATTATAATAAATATATAATGGGGTATGAGGAAAGTGTTGTTATGTTTTTGTTACTTATGCCACCTGATCGACAGTAACATCAGATCAAGGTTCACGAAATACATTGCGGCTAAGGGCTAGAATTTTACGCCTGTCGTTAGTCTTAGCTTTGAGCACCATGCAGGTGACAGTACGATTTTGCTCGGTTCCACCTAAATTTCGAGGGAGGACACCCTGGGGGTGGTCAGGGGTCTCCCACCTCTCTTTCCCTTCCACCAACCTCACGAGGGGACTTGCGGTTCGACGGCTATTTAAAGTACCCCCATGCCGCGAAGGCACTATACATTTACAAACACCCATGCCATCTCCGGGATTCAAACCCACAGGCCCCACGGCATCAGTCAGCCTCACTAACCACTATACCGGATGGGTGGATGAGTTTCGTTATAAATACATTTATTAAATTAGATCTGAAAAATTGATAACTGATTTAACATAATTTAAGAGATTATAGTTCGATTTTCATACTTGATTAACTAATAAATGAAACTTTTATACATAAAAATAATATAGTAAGTGGGTTTTATGTAATTTTTGACATACATATAATAAAATATTATTTATAGCATGCCTTATTGAAAAAGAAGTTTGTTGTTGTTGTTCTCTAAACTGAATAGTTATTAGATTAAAAATTGTAATGCCCAATACACAAACAATAATAACGTATTTAGAATGCAGTAAACAAAGAAAGGCGGATAATCTTACAAAGTACTTGAATAAGATTATAACTTAAATAAATGTTAAGCAAGAATTTCGAAGCTTTTTAGTTTTGGAAACTCATTTGTCATGATTGCGACTCTACCAATTCTCTTTCATGATCCTTGGCAACTTTGCTTATTTGCTATTCACCACCCTACAGGCTGGACCTTACTGATTTAAAATATTACATTACTTTAAATGATAATGATGCTGTCTCTTTTACAGAAGATTTATTAAATTTATGTAAATTATTCGCGTGTTTAAAGATAAACTCCCTTTCTCGCTCCAATTATTTTCAGAGTCTACTGATTTAAACCCACAAACTTAATAATGGTAAAATATTTCAAGAAAGACTTAAGATATAAACTTAACCATGTACAAAAGTTAGACCAAACAATTTACGCTTCTGTTTAAAACAACCCAATTTGATTCTGTAATTTGAATTTTTTTCTGCACTTCACAATTACCTTTCAGAGGCAAAACAACGAGCACATTTTTCGGTTAACTTTTTTTTTTAAGTTCAACATTTTAAACCGATTCTTCCTAAACAGACTTTAACCTTTCAAGCAATTACTCAGTTGTTAATGGAGAAACAGAAGAGTACCGGATACGACTGCACCGCGGCAAAAATTCAAATACGCCACTGTTCCAGATCAGGCAGTCCCATAATTCCCAAACAGAAGGGCCTCTTGGCTTGTCAAAGAGTACCTTAATTAGCTTAGTTTATGTCTGGATAATTAAAGTTTCGTCCGTGGCGTCCGAGTTCTTTAAACGACTTTAACTTGGAGGACGTCTCATCGTTAGGGTTACATGGTCCTCTCTTATTTACACGAGAATTAGAGGACTCCTTTTATTTATAGAATGAGTCTCAACGAGCCCACAGAGTGTTCCTTCCCGTCTACACGCCAGTTAACTTTAAAATTTAATATTATACTCTTTGAGTCGCTTCAAGAACAGTGATCTGGGTTGCAAAACATCTCTTTACTGGGTGTGAAGGAAAATTGTCATACTTTTTTAAAGGGTTTTCTTGTTTATCCTCTGCTTTTGCTATTGTTATTTGTGTAGAAGTATTTTGTATCATAATTTCAAAAGGAGTTTACGTTGACGTTGGAAGTGTGTGGCAATGCTTAAAGTGAATGCTTTTGCTTTGAAAATACACGAAATTTCAATCCGTAGGCTTGTAAAGATGCTGCTTTAGTAAATTTTCATTGAAACGCATTACAGACATAATGGAATTAAAATAATCGTGGGAATAAGTTTGTTTCGTATCAGGCAGCTTTAAGGTTTAATATTGAGCATCTTTTAATGATTTCATTTGAGTTGGGGCTGCAATACGAGTTGCAAATTTTTTTTCCCTGAATGAAGAAAATAACTCATGTCAAACTTTACTCACTTTCTATATCTTGTTTCTATAATTAAGACGTCTTTATTTTAAGAAAAACTAGAATTAAGAGTCAAAAATTTCAATTATACTCAGTTTGAATATTTTTGTTGCGAAAAATGTATGGAACGAATAGTGATTACCTTGTCACATTTATAGACATGCTTTCATATTTGAAATCTGATGACGTTGTTGAGTGAGTCAGCCGATACAATTTCTTCGTGAGAAAATTATCATGTTAATCTAAGCCAGCTAATTTAAAATTTAATAATACGTTTTCAAACACTTGAAATAAAGTCTTTTTCAGAAGTGTAAAAAACTTTTTTCTTATTAAGCATAAATAATTTAATTGAGTTTTTTAATTGTTTTTGTGTTTTCGACCTTCTTTCTCCTTCAACAGAAACACACATTAAAAAGTACTTTAAAAAGTCATTTTTATGATGCGATTTTTAGTGAAATGGCTGGTGAGGTGAAGTTCTAGTAATATATGGCCGCCAAATGAAAGAAAATCTGATATTTATTTAATAAATCATGAAACCAGAATTTCTATAAGAATATTTGTCGAAAATTCTATGGCACTATACTTGTTTACAAGCTTTCAATTCTTTTTTTTTTTTGTAATTTAATTGCTTATGTAAAATGATAATGAAATTTTGAATAAACTCTCGGAATACTGAGATCTTATAATCCCAGAAAAATTTGATAAGAGTTCGGTAACATTATATTTATAGCTGCTTCGGCTAGTCGGCTTGGTCGCTGTGAGGAACCGTGCTCGCCTCGTAAGCTTAAGGTTGCGGGTTCGATCCCAGCTGTAGTCAACATATTTTCTGGATGCGAAAATCGTAGGCATGCATATCATATGATTATGTGGCATGCAAAAGATTCATTAAGTATCAGTTTGGCTCTGGTGCTCTCGACAAAATTAAATCACGGCAATATTTAGAACCCGACGAGAGTCTGGATAGGATAAAATTCACAAGCGTCACAGTTTGGTAGCGGTAGCCGCCACTAGATGATACCACCAATGAAATGCCGTCCACTCTTGGGGACTTGTAGTGTCTGCAAATATCTTAGCTGCCAAAATATAGCCCTTTTGAAACAAACGAGTTGTTTTAAATTTATAATATGTTTTTTAATAGTAACTAGAAACAGAATAGTGTTCTTTTAAATTATAAAAATATTATTGGGCTCACAATTTGAAATAATTAAAAAAAAAGTCAAGTTGCTGTTGAGTGTTTGATGAAAATAATAATCTCTTCATGTGGATATAAAAATAACAAAAATTTACTTTTTATGCAAAAGAGCTTATGCTCATTAATACTTAAAAAACCTTTTTAGAGTTAAAAAAAAGTAAAATATTTCTATTGTTTCGACGAAGTATTTCTTATTTGCTGAATGCTATTTTCGTCCTTCTCTTGGGAAATTCGTTTCGAATCTAAATTATATTGAAATTGATTTTATAATAATATTTTCAAGTGGTGCAATAATAATATTCAAACACGATATTTTTTTCTACTACTAGTATTTCAAGATGTTATTTTGAATATAATATAAAATGAAGTAATGTTTGAAGTAAAAACAAATACCCCAGTCAATTTCTCTGATTAAAATATCACATTTTTTTATACTTCAATTGACTATGAAAAATAAATTTTTAGAGTGAAATAATGAATACGTTGTTTATACTGATTATTTTTAAGAAGTATTATATAAAGAGAATAATAATAATAATAAACTTTGTGCGTATAATATTTCCATTATTTTAATAAAAATGCCTTATTCGCTTTCTTTAAAATATGAACTGTTATAAATACAAATATTTTTCAGAGGTGCTCTATTGTTTCTCAAAATATGCAATTTTTTATTCCCACTATGAATTTAACATTACCTTTAAAGGTTAAAATAATCAATTTTAAAAATGGATGCATTGATTAAAATCAATGATTTTTTTTAAATATTCGCCTAGCATTCTTTTTGATACTTTTTTTAGGGTATTTAACTAACAATATTTTTTCTTCAATTTAATTAAGAAGCCTGACGACATTCAGAACCGTAATTTTGAAAAAGCATACAAATCAATTTTTTTTCTTGATATTTAGTATCAATTAAATCAAAACATACATACATTGTCTTAAGAATATTTTTACTAGAATGAAATTATTCAAACGCAATTCTTTTTAGCAAATAATGAAGAAAGAACGACATTACGTCAAAATATTATCTTTTTATGAAAAATGTTTCGATAGTAAAAATATGTTACCTATATAAAGCCAATGCCTCAACAGAGACTGAACGAAAAATTGTGTAAAATTTATTTTTTTTCAGAGCTACGATCAATTGAAATAATAACCGATGTGTTTTGTTTTATTTTTTTAAAAAAAATATCTACTATGATATATTAAAATATGGATAAATCTACAAATAAGTTATTTTTTTTGAAAAATCGTAGTTCAGACTCTGTAAAGAGAACTTTGCTATACATCGATAAAATATTATTTTTATAGAAGCATTTTTCATTAAAGGAGAATGTTTAGAAAATACGTCATTTTTTTCCAAAAAAATTCCATTTAAATAATATTTGATTGTAATAACATCCTTAAAACAGTTTTATGTATGTATTCTAATTCAATTGGCACAAAATATTAATCGTCTATATGCTTTTGCAAAATCATGATTCTAAATGTAATTGATCCCTTTAATGAAAACATTTCTTTGATTCCTTTAAGCTAAAAATAAAACTTCCTAATTGTTTTTATCAATAATGTAGCATTTTTCATACAAGAACTGGCAATAAAAATGTATTAATTTATAATAGAAACTAATGAAATATGAACTAATGAAATATGATTTTTTTCAGAATCTCAAGCCGATATAGAATCTGTAGGAATGGTGTGTACCACTGTAACAACGATAGCTGCAACAACAGTCACATTGTCCATTGCCCATGTTTTAGGATTGATTGGAGCTTACTGCTGTTATAAATGGCATCGGAAAAGTAAAAGAAAGAAGATACTTCAAAAGAGTTTGAAGTTACCTCGACCTCAGCCCCCTCCCCCAGCAATGAGGAGACCATCAGGTGGTCGCCAAGAAGAGCTCTTTTACGCCAAACCGGACGTTTCTTTTAGGAATGTGTATGGATCATACGGGTCATCACCTTAATTTGACAGATTGTGTACATTTTTTTCGTCATGTCCTGGATATTTTTTTGATTAGCGTCATGGAAATCTGGAAAATGGAATTAAAACTAAAAGAAATAACTTTTAAATATGAAGAATTTGTTCTATAGACACATCTGCATCCAGAATTTTTTGTGTGTGTAATCATGCTCTTTGATGAAATGGTGTTTCAGGATTTTAATGTGGAGATTGTTTATTTTTATTCTATCACACATAGTGCGCGTCAGTGTATACCTTGAAAATAACGGCTCTATTTTCCCCAAGAAATTAAGATTAGACTTATTGCTTTTAATTAACAATATATTTAACATATATTCACATTATGAGGTACTTAAACAATTCTATTTATTAGAATTTTGAAATATTTTATTTATAACTACTAGCAATATTATATACTCTGTCTAAATTAATATTACTATGTATTTTCTAGTAATATAGTCATTTTTAATAGAGTTTCTATCATCTGAAATGGGGTATCAAATAACTTCTTGTAAATGTTTGACTTCCCAAGTTTTAGTAAATATGCTATTATGTTGCATGTTATGCCAGGTAATACGATATACATTTATATATTCAAGTAAAGCATTTCTTACTCTAATATATATCTAAGAACTCTTTACAAATAGTTTATCTTCTTTGTGTAAGTTTTTCTGATTTCTTTTCACCAAAACATTGATGCAACAACATTTATTAAAGAATAATACCATTAGATTTAACTATCAGGTTTAATATTGTAGGGTAAATAGTCGTATCAGGTTTAAATTTCAGAATAATAGCTGTATAAAACAACTCGATTCGAAGAAAAATATTTCATTTTCTAAGTAGCATTAAAGCATAAGGTAATCAATATCTGTTGATATTTCAGCTTTTGCTTTCTTATAACGTTAAAAATAAGTTTTTTTCGATTTACCATCTTGAACTAATGAAATCTGTTTTGCCTAAGTATTTACTCAGAAAACTATATTGTGTACATAATAAGGACGGTCTGGATTAGATTACTATAGAATTTTTTTTTTGCGTCCATGTTTCATGCAAATTGTTAGTTAAAGATAGATAAAAATATTTTTATAATTAAAAATAGATGCTAATGCTGCAGAGAATTTACTTAGAAGGTATTAAAATGCCTTTATTTGGTTATAAAAATAATATGGAATCCATTACTTTAACTTGCTGAAAGCAGTAATATGACCTTTTCTGAATAACTAATATTTTATAAAAGGAATAATTCAGGTTTGATTCTTTTCAAACCTTGTGCATTATATACTGTCGGGATTCAAATAATTTAAATTACTATTCTCGATTCACTCATTTTTGACATATTGGTTTGTATAATTTTTTCTTCTCTGTTTCCCTCTTCGAGAAAATTCTTATCACAAAAATACGCTTAATAGATGATTCCTTGAAATTAATAAGAGCATGAGTGTCGACTCAACAGGGTGAGAAGATCCTGAATCGTTTTCCTGGTTTTAGATGTTTGAGCAGAATTTTAAGAATGCAAAATTCACTCAGATTTTCTTACATAAAAATTAAAAAAAAAAGATTTTGGTAGAAAATCTGAAACATTCAATATCTTTTCCAGTAATAAGATATTAAATCGATACACAATATCATATGAGGTTGAGTGAATTTTAAATAAATATCATTTAAACTATATGCACTTGCTTAACGCAAATAGAGGGTTTGAATTCAGTCTGTATATACACTTATCTTTGAGTTTATAAGGGATTTCTGAAGATTTATATCTGTTGTAAACAGTTTTTTATTGTGATATTCATGCCTTCGATCAAAGAAAATATCTTTGTTTTATTTAAGCATTTGATTTAATGTATTCTTCATCTCTTTCTGATACAAATGCCACGTTATTGAATGCTTGAACATATAATGACTCTTATTTTATAAAATAAATAATTTGAATAGAAATATATTATATAATTATGTATAAGTTTTTTTTATTCAATAAAAGTATATGAGAATAATTCTGTTGTGTGCTTATCTAGATTTAACAAACTTCACAGGTATTCATATGTATGGACATTTTTCGAATGATTGTTTCTTTTTGATGAATTATATCAGGAATTATTTAATACATATAATATACTTATACTCTTCAGTAACACTTTATTAAAGGAATGCTTTTAAGCACATCATTAAAAGTTCTGTATAGAAGGTTTATTTAATAAAAGATATGTAATATTAAAGTAGTTTTGGCTATATATATATATGCGAATGAAAATTTTAAAATGCATCTAAAAACGTGAAAGAATAAATAATAAAAACCACAATTGTAAAAATCACAAAACAACACATTAAATATTTCAAAAGAAGAAAAGTAGTACAATTAAACATAAATTGGAAAAGGAACCCAGCGAATCAAAAAGCAATATCAGACATAGGCTCAAATAAGTGGTGTATAA
>BMAV01004320.1:48170-65160 GCA_019973955.1 Trichonephila inaurata madagascariensis | reverse complement strand
TTAGGGAAGTTGTAAATTATATAATTCTGTTACGCTTTTTTTTCACAGTGTGAAAGAGTTTTATGATACATGGATAAGCATATTGAGTACTTTGAAGGATTAATTGGCGAAGATTTATTTTTTATGAGTATATTGAAACATATAATACAAAATCGTTAATTCTGGGAAAACTGCTTATTTGTTACCAATGACCTTGAAAGAGAATCCTCTAATATGACAGTCTTAATGGGAGATAAAATGAATTGATAACATATCTCCTTTTTTGGGAGTGGCAAACGTTTTTTTTAGAATCTTAAGGTAAATGTTTAGATCGAGTTCCCGGCACAACCACTATTTTTCAAAAATATTTTCTTGAACATGCTGCATTTTCCTCTATGAATAACTTAGTGGTTTTAATTGCGATGTTGTACGACTGATTATGGTTTATAAATGTAAATGAGCAGAATATAAAAAAAGAATTGGTCATCTGTGATCTCTCTGAAAGGTAATTGAAGCTGATCAAACAAGGGAAATACTTGCTGAAATAATGCATATTAATCATGTTAGCGAAAGTAAATTTCAGAAAAGCAATAAGCATGAAACGAAAGGAAACTTTTCAATAGCTACATTAAGAACTTTATCAAGAAAATATGAAGCCATAAGTGTACCGCAAAATGCACTTCGCCCTGTCAAAAAGACAAATGCAAGAAAAAGTTCAACAGGATATTTGTCGATCATCAAATTAAAATTACAATAACGTGAACAAAATGTGACAGTTTTGCTTGCAAATAACTTTTCTGTAATGTTAGCAAAAAGTGTCTGTGATTTGTGTCCTTTATTAAGGTCACGCACATTTGGAGCAATTCAGTTCAGTTTTATTGGATATTTTCTCAAATTATGAAAGACAAGAAGAAAAATCCTAGAAATAGGTAAGTATATTTTCTCTTAGTTAAGTTATTTACTAAAATTGTGGTTTTTATCTTGTATATTGAAAATAATTATAAAAAAAAGAATTGGGGTGCATCACTCGCCGCGACCATTAACCTTAGTATCGAGTGCACACCTGATCCCGGGCAAAAACATTTTGAAGTTTTCTCGCTTTACATATTAAAAAAAATAACACAATTGTTATTCATTAGAATTTTATATTCTTTTTTTACTTAACATTTATTCTAAATGCTAATTCTGCGAGGCTTAAAATTACAGTTCATTCAAAACCGTTTATAATATGAGTATTCATTTCAATAAATCATTTTACATTTTTGTATACATTGTCATGCACTTGGTTTTACTCTCCTTACAATTAAGCTATTATATCAAGAATAATGTATTATCATTTTTTAAAAAAATAAACTCGTGTTAAGAGTGGGTACTTCAGCCAGTATAAGAACAAGTTTAATAATTATCAGTGACTTCCATGGGCTTGTCTTGCAGAGCAAAGTTTTTCAAAGGAAAGCTAAAAATTAGAAATTGACACTCAGAGTTATTTTTTGATATTTAGCTCAGATCTATATTTTGTCTTCAAAGTAGCCATCGCAGAAAATCCGGATTCACAAAGGTATGATGTTAAAAATGGTAATAGTATACGAAATGCTTTTGCTTTCAGTGCAGAAAATTCAGCATCCACCTCTATCCAAAATTCAAAGAGTGATTTATTACAAATTGCCCTTTAATTTCATCACTGGATGTGAAATCTATGAAGATCTCTTTTTCGGCAGTTGAGAGCCCTTCTGAAGTATTTTGAAATGGATTCCTAACCGATTCATAACTTGCTATCAATTTGCCCTCGTCTGTGTACTTGTTGATGTTTTATTATCGTCGAATGCTCGCTGCGATTTAAAAATATATCTATGCTTTTGTTTTAATCCACTGCCGTAAATACTTAATACCGTGAATTACAGTTAACGCGTGAATTATGAAATGTACATTCAAGAGAGATTCAGCAGCTAATCGATTCGGCCAAGACTGACTAGAATTGTACGAGGTACAGCATTTTTACATGTTTTGTGCAGACGTCCGTTAGGTTGCCTAAACTCACGTGAACGTTCGCGAGAATGCCAAATGTAATGGATGTGATAAAGAGCAACATAGATTAGGCTATTTTTTAATGACATTTGTACTTTTAGAAATGGATCTTGAAGGAAATAAATCTTTAAATATTATTTCTCAATCTGTTTCAATTTAAAAATTAGAGAAAGAAAAATAACATAATTAACCTATTACTTAAAAGTATAATTTACTTAAAATATATATTACTTAAGAGTAACATATATAAAAAATTTAATACTTATCTTATTAATACTGAATTAAGAACAAGTTTAATAAGTATTAGCGACTTCCATGGGCTTGTCTTGCAGAGCAAAATTTTTCAAAGTTTTTTAGAAATTGACCCTCTGAGTTCTTTTTCTATATTTAGCTGATATATATATTTTGTCTTCTAAGCAGCCACCGCATTTTGCAATATGTTCCAATTTAAAAATTAGAGAAAGGAAAAATAACATAATTATCCTATTACTTAATTTTTGTGTGTGCTTAAAAGTAACTTATACAAAATTTAATACTTATGTTATTAATTTGTACGGTTTATAATTAAGATCGTGTATTGAAGCTTTAGCGTCAAAGTGCATTATTATTGCATTCAGTAATTTATTAATATATAGGGGGGCGCGATAAAAATTGTGATTGAAAAGGGGGGCGCCAGTATTGAAAGTTTGAGAAGCACTGTTTTAAGCACATCATTAAAAGTTCTGTATAGAAGTTTTATTTAATAAAATATATGTAATATTAAAGTAGTTTTGGCTATATATATATATGCGAATGAAAATTTTAAAATGCATCTAAAAACGTGAAAGAATAAATAATAAAAACCACAATTGTAAAAATCACAAAACAACACATTAAATATTTCAAAGGAAGAAAAGTAGTACAATTAAACATAAATTGGAAAAGGAACCCAGTGAATCAAAAAGCAATATCAGACATAGGCTCAAATAAGTGGTGTATAATTAGTTTTATAATATGTATAAAAATAAATATATACACATATATTACAGCTTACTCAAAGTAAAGAATTTACCTCTAGAACTATACACCGAAGAGCCAAAACATTATAAAAATCTACTTTATAACACATTACACCATTTTCTGCCAACAAAACAGCTGCAATTCGCCTTAGCATGGATACACAATTTCTTGGTAGTTAACTGGAGACAGGTTGTACCGATTGTCTAAGCAGTGACCACGTATATAAACTCGAGATATTTCTACATGAAGATGTTTGATCTCTGAACTACCTTTCTATGAAAATTCAAATGTGCCTTATCAAACTAAGATCCACCAAGTTAAGAATTCTTCAATGGAACCTTTCTTTATGTTTTTCGAATCCTTCTAGCACAATTCTAGTCTTTTGACTTGGAACGCTGTTCTGCTGGAAGATTACATTTCCAGTAGGAAAAACAGACGCCATATAAGGGTACAACCAGGGACGTCTTAAGATTTCTAAAGGCCTTGGGCCCCTATGCAAAAGTAAGCCCTGGGCCACTGGCGTAGCTAGTTCTAAGAGGGCAATTTATTAAAAATTCCTTGGGGGTTCTTGTTAGGGACAACTTAATATTTTACGATTTTTTACTTACACTTGTTGGGGCTTCATATCATTGATACAGCTGATACGATGGTTGCTACTCTCCTGCCCTGGACTCCTACGCAAATGTGAGCCCCACATATGACCCTTAAATTACAATACATAGCACACGTTGTCAAATGTACAAGAAATAGTCCGAAACAAATAAATGTATATGACGTACAATCACACGAACCGGCTCGATCGACTGCCATCTTTTGATTGAAGGAGTAATGATGGTGTATGATGGCAGGCCTATACATGGACAACGGTCCTCACATGTAGCCAGTTGACATATCGTCCGAAATTATCAGCATTTCGGAGAGTATAACAAGAAAAAACAATTGACCGTTGAAATTATTCGAATCATTATCATATTAAGGCTGAGTCGAGAACGAGACAAGGCCCCCGTTGTGGTCGAGGCCCTGGGACCGGGCCCAGTTGGCCCATACCTTAAGGACGTCCTTGGGTACAACTGATCCGCAGCTATGCTCAGATAGTCTACATTTTTTACGATCCCTTCTATTAGAACTAAGGTTCATAGAGTCACCCATGGGAATCTTCTCCAACACATAAAACCCCCATTACCAGTTTGTGTAATTGGGGAGGGGAGCTAATGTTTGACTGTGGAAGACGTGCACCCTTGCACAACGATCGACGTGATTAATGACAAATCATGATTCATCCAAACAGGAAGCTCTTTTCCACTTATTTATGGTCAAGTCTCAATGTTTCTAAGCCTACTCTAGGCGTAGTCGGCAATGACGCTTGGTCAATGCAGACGTACAAGTGGGATGTTTGTTAAGCATCCCTATATCAAAACAGTGTCCACTGAACTGTAAGTTTTGAATCCCTTGCACTTGGATCTGCATTGTATTAGGCTATCAGCTGAGCCACTATCTGGCGCCGATTTTATTTTACCAAGCGGGACAATTTCCGACATCCTTTTATTTTTGATGACACTCGGATGTTCAATAGCTAGGCGTCAACTTCTGGTTTTATCACTATTTATTCAATTTGCATAAATACTAAAAGAGCAGAAGACGAGCAACCTACCAGTCATGCGTTTCGGAGATATTCCTTCCAAGTCTTTGGACCATTAAAATCCCTGCCCGCTTTCAAATTCGATCAGCCGCGTTTCCTCACACTCGCAAAAGAAAGTACAAAGATGATAGCTTACCTTTTCCAGCAGCAGTTGAATATCATTCTCTCTTAACCATGTGGCTTCTAAGTCATCCAGACAAGTTCATTAAAAGATGTTGAGATATTCATAATATTTGGGCTTGACAGTGTATATGATTCAGAATACAATTCATTTATAAATATTTTATATATACAGACAGTACATTAATTACATGAAACTTAGATTATTGGAAAAATAATGATTAGATTATAATTTGTTGATAGAAAGATATATATATATATATATATATATATAAGTTTAAATTTATCGATGATATTTTTAAATAATGGGAAACTAGAAAAAGTACCAATATGAAATTACTAGACAAAAAAACATTCATGTTACGGTAAAAAATGACTTGTTCTCTTGAAATTAACCGGACTTCGCTCTAATTTTGTTGGAAGAACAATCAACAGACATTGTAAAACAAAACTTCGCTCAATTATAGCTATCAGTGTTTAGCATGTAATAGGAGGGAAATAAACTACGGAACTTTGTCACAAATAATAAATATTCACTTAACTGTAATAGACCGCTTTGAGGCACAGTCACGCAAGTTCTAACACATAAAGAAATCCAGATGTCGGCATCCTTTGAGACGACATTGTATCCAATTAGTGAACTTTTAGCGAACTTGTGGATTCTAATCCAAACATCTCTAATACTTCAATTCCCCATCACACCTAACAAGCACAATCTTATCCTCAATTATTAATTCAGATACCTTTAAATAGCAATACCAATTAGTATACCTCGGCTTCTTCACAAGGTGAAGCTAATCAATCAATCAACAAAATAGATACCCTAGAGGTTAATTGTAAGGATAAAATCGCGTGAGAAACTGATACACACTTTTGATGTGTTGCATGTTGCGGACTTCTTTGTTCGTGAGAGTTACAATTTCAGTCTTTATTAAAACGATTGTGAATTAAATAATTATGTAGAGATACCTTTAATCATAATTTTGCATCTTCTGCTTAATGGTTATAATAATACGTCAAGATATGCCAGGAATGAACATTTTTTTCAGTTTTAGTTAGGGAACTCGGTACCCTTTGAACAATTTTTTTCATTTATGTATGGGCAGTTGGAAAGCTAAAATATAATTTTTTTGATAGTTTGAGATTTTTCGATTTTCAAATTGTATAGACTTTAACCTTTCTAAAAATACCTTACTTTAACCTCTATGGTAATTAGAAGCCTTTAAAACCCTATTTTTAAATAATTGTTGAAACAGCCACGCCCATTTGAATGGCGAAAAATGTAAACAAAGTACTTCGTTTTTTGTTTAAAAGTTGAACGTCTGGTATAAACTAAAGCATGTATCGATTATGTAAATTGAGCCTTTTATTTTTTTTAATTACTAGCAGACTAGAAGCCTCACTGTATACATTAAAATCAATTTATCTCAAAATGTAAATTTTGATGGTTGATGCACCTTTTCTGAAAAACTACTGTTCACAGATATATTTATAATGATGGCTAATATATACTGAAATGAGCTTTTTGTAAAAAACTCAAAATTTTATTTTTACAAATTTTTTATGGAAAAAATGGGTCAAATTTCGCAATGTTTGATAAAATATTTCATAAATTATTAAAAAATTCAAAATTAGCTAAACTCTCATTTCAGTATAATGAGAAAGGTATACGAGAATCGTATGAAAAATTTCAAGCGTGTACGTATAACAGATTTTTAGAAAAGGTACATCGAGAGCAGCCAATTTAACATTGTCAGTATATATAGAGAGAGAGGTTTCCAACTCCTCTTAAAAACTATAGCTTAGCATTTCATTTAATATTTCGATTGAAGAAAATGATAGGATATAAAATTTTTCACATATTAATCACAGAATTTTAAAAATTTAAAATTTTTTGAAGAAAATTTTTAAAATTTCAAAATTTTACTTCTTTTGTAATTATTAACTTTTTAACCTGAAATTTGTTTTTGTAATATTCTTAAGGATGTTCTAAGAAACTTTAAGGATCGATTTTATAATAACATAATTCGTTTTGAAGGAAAAAAAATAAATGTTCATATGTATGCTAGAATTCAACGAAAAAGCCAATATCTCCTACATTTTAAAGGGGTCCACAAATTTGATCGGTTAAAAAAATCGAATTTTTTTTTCATGAATTGCTTCCTTTACATATCTAGAATACAGTGGTAAAATGATTTTTTTTTTAAAATTCGAAGTCGTTATAAAGATACAGCAGTTAGAAAAAAAAGCTGTTCAGAGCGTTGAGTTGGCAGTCGAAGGCTGGGCCTATTGTGTACAGCTGGCTTGATACCTAAGATACCCTTCTATACAAATATACGTTCATACAAGTAGAGACAAGTGTGTACATGTTTAAATAGACGTATCTATAGTTATTGAACATTTTGTCGAACTTGGTTCAGCTTCAAACAGCTACAAATTATTTATTTTCGCAATGTGTGGTTGAAAAGGAAGTACGACTAGAAATGTTTATCCTGGTCGTAATAGAAAGCGAAAGTTTAGTAAAACCGTTTTACCACCCAACATGATACTGTATTTACATCAGCTTCTGTGAGAAAACTAAAAAAACAGCATGTACATGTAAGTTCTCATCACCCCATGTTTCGCGTATTGCATTTTAGGGTTTGTTTCAGTATTTGCTCCTATTTTTGAAACTGTGATATGTAAAACTTGTAAAAGTGATTTATCTTTTTCGCAGAGACGCAAAACAATAACGAATATCTAAATTCGTTGATTTTTACATTTGTTCCAAAGCATCTACACTCTGGCCCCAAGATCGTTGAAATCGCAACATACTTATCTGTCATTATCTTCAACGAAGGTTTTATAGGAGTATTAAAAGTAATGACGAGATTATGGGATGCTCTGTTGGCCGCGAAGTGCAATTTTTTTTTGTACAGAAACGTGATAAACTGCGCATCTCGCGCTCTGAGCAGCGCGCGAATGATGTCGTTAAACAAGAAATAATTGATACAAGAGCTGACCAATCTGCTTTGAAAGTGAAGGAGGGAAGGTTCTTTCTAAGTACCTTCCGTTCCGAACGCGAGTACGTAACCAATCACGCAAAACGATCGTCTTCGCGTGATGCTGGTACTATATATATATATAGTTCATATAGATATCACACTGCCACATACTCCACTGCCAGTGTTTCGGCGAATAGGCGAACAACGATACCATATTAGTGACGAGCATGTAAGCAGTTGCGTCACCTGGTGGGTTGCGTCATTCGTGCGAGATGGCTTTGAGAATTGCGTCATGTGTGTGACGGTTTGATTGCGTCATTTGTGTCAGACGACTTGAGAATTGCGTCATTTGTGTCAGACGACTTTGAGAATTGCGTCAATGTTTGACGGCTTGATTGCTGTTGATAGATGGCGCCACGACTGCGGCGCGTGAAGGGTGCGGTTCCTTTGCACGGCCAGGGTCACCAATGAAAGAGGGAAGGTTCGTTCTGAGTACCTTCCGTTCCGAACGCGAGTACGTAACCAATCACGCCAAAACGATCGTCTTCGCGTTATGTTGGTACTAGTTCATATAGATATCACACCGCCACGAAAGAATTCCAAGAGGAAGGAGCACTCTATGGACAGGCATCGCCGATGGAGGATAAATTAAGATTTTTATAGTTTTAACCAGACATGAAGCGTTAAACGCATTTTTCTCAAAGCTATGTTTTTCAAACTTTCCTCCTTCATATCTCAAGAATGGTTTGATCGAATGTCTTCAAATTTATAGGGTAAACTCAGCACATATAAACAAACGGAATGGATTACGGTCATTCTAAAATTCCAAATATTTCTAATTTGTGTTATAATAAAAACATATACCCCTCCCCCCCATAAAATTCGAAATTTTTTCTTCAGAGATCTACCAAAATTCCAGTTGTTGATATTTTCAATTGAATATAGTCCTTTTGGTGCATTTAAACTCACAGATTAAAACGCCTATTTTTTTTATTTGAGGTAAGTCAGTCAGCCGGAATCGTGGAGGAAGTGAGCATCTATTTCTTCGAGGTGGGTACGTTCAAAGCGCTATAACTCACGTTCTATTGGAAAATTTTGGTTAAAATTTTATATATATACTCTTAAAATACATATAAATAAACGATAAAAAAAACTTAAAGTTCCATCTTTTTACTGGTCGTCAAAACAAATTCCCTAAAAATGCTTGAAAAACATGTCATATGCGTGGTAACCCCTAAATTTTTTTTTAAAAAAAATATTCAGTTTACAGTAAAAAAGTTAGCTAATTTTGTTACATAATTTATGTGCAACGCGTAGTAAAAAATTGGAAGTGCTTGATTAATAATTGTGGAAGGAGTAGCATTTTGAATGAATTAATGTATCGAAAAAATACAAACTGAAAAACCACTTTAAAGTTTATAATTCTGAAAAATTAATTATAATAAGCTTAAATAAACTTAAAATACCACTTCAAGACATTAGTTATACAATTTTTCTTTAAAATAATTGCATTTTCGTATTTTTCCAATACACGCGTTTTTAGATATGATCAATATTTAGAGATATTAATTGTTAAAAATTTTTTTCTGACATGACATAAATTTTAGTTTTTTTCTTCACATAATATTGAAGTATTATATGTGTATGAAAAACATATGAGGAATGAAAACTGAAATTATGAAATTATTATTATAAAATGCCTTAATTAAAAAATTTTACATGCTCACCCTTCATAAAGAAAAATATTACATTATTGTAATATGCCTTGATTTATATATTACACCTTTTTATATAGTTATCATTTCTCTTTTTAAAATATATATATCTATATCTATATATCTATCTCTCTCTCTCTCTATATATATGTATATATATATGTATATCAAAAAAAATTTCTTAGCTTTTATTTTCTAAAAAGAGGGCGTGGTTGAATATTGCCTAATTTATTCATATACATTTCTCAAAAGAAGTTTTATCCAACTTCGAATTTTCCGAATTGCAAAAGTGATACATCAATCGAAAAATAATAATGCAAAAAACGTGATGAAATAAATATTAAAAAAAAAAGAAAGTTTGGTCAGTTTTGGTGTACCGATTTCTCTTAACAAATATTTTTGAAATTATAATTATTATTTGTACTTTTTTAATTTATTATCATGGTGACTCGTTGTAACAGTTTTTTAACCTAATGGTGAATTAAAAATATCAAAATATATAGAAATAGAAGTTCATTCATAAAAGCGAAATATTTTCACAGAAGTTCTAAGAAATCTGGTGGATTCCAAGGTTTATAGCTAAAAACAGTAGTATCCTTCAACAATAACTAATAATACCTCCTCTAATTATTTTGACTCAGAAAGCCTTTCTTTGTAAATTGTAAGATAAATATAAGATTTCTAAATATAATTTCCTGCTCTTAATGATCAAGCAACTTAGTCAAGAGATCTAGATATAGCTTTTATTCGTATAGCTCCTGCGTATAGCTTCTTATTAATATGTCCTGCAAATACTTTAATTGGTCACTTTCCCGCTGAGTTTTCAGTTCTAATTAGAAATGAGTGGTCATTGAACCATTTGATGTATATAATAAATAGAAGTAGACATAACATAGTGGAAGCTTTGTGAACTGCATCAATGTGACTTACAAGAGAAATTGTACTATTTTTATCTGCTAAATAAGGCATGGTCTAGAGATTTTTGATGATCATGATGAAAATATTAATTACTATTTTAGCAGCCCCATATATGTGAAACTCATCGCTTATACAATTTTCTAACGACGCTGTGATTAATAAGCCAATGTATTAAAAATCTCTCAGAATTAAGCAGCTATTGATTCAAATCTGGACTTTTTTTTTAGCTTACGGATTTTTTAAGGGAGATCACCCATGTGACGGGTTAAAAAAAATCGATTTTTTTTTCAAAAATTGCTTTCTTAGCATATCTAGAAGACGGTGGTAAAGGGAATTTTTTAAATTCGAATTCGTTATAAAGATACAACAGTTAGTAGAAGCTGTTTTCATAGTTTTAACCAGACTTGAAACGTGTTTTTCTCAAAACTGTGTTTTTCAAACTTTCCTCCATCCTATCTCAAGAACGGTTTGTCCAAATGACTTCAAATTTATAGGGTAGACTCAGCACATATAGACGTACAGAATGAACTACGGTCATTCAGAAATTCCAAACATTTTTTTTTTGCAACAAAATTTTTTTATAACAAATTTTTTTAAAAAATTTTTCATAACAAAAAACAAACAAACATGAAATTCGAAAAGGTTTCTTCAGAGCACTACCAAAAATCTAATTTTTGGTATTTTAAATTGAATATAATTCATACGGTACATATAAGCTCACAAATTAAAATGCAGTTATTTTTTTTTTATTTCAGATAAGCCAATCAGCCAGAATCGTGGATGAAGTGAGCTTCCATATTTTCGAGGCGGGGGTGTTCAGAACGCTATAACTCACGATCTGTTGGATATATATTTTTTTGGCTAAATATTTATATACATACTTTTAAAATACATATAAGCAAATCATAAAAAAACTTAAAGTTCTATCTTTTTACGGGTTGTCAAAAAAAAATTCCCTAAAAATGTTTCAAAAACAGGCCATCATACGATTGAACTCCCTTAATACAAAAAAGTGAAACACAAACATAAGAAATTTACATAAGAAATAAACAAACATTTACATAAGAAATAAACAAACATTTACATAAGAAATACAACAACACTTAACAGAAGAATTGACAAAATTACTATGATGCTTATTTATTTTATATGGCATTTTATTTAAAGAAAACTAAATTTCACTACTTATAAATATTTTCTTTTCTTTTTAATACTTCCACATGCTGTATGAAAATTGTTTTGGTCCAAGATCGGAAGTTTATGATCTAATACAGTGATTCCCAAAGTGGTCTATATGGACCCCCAGGGTTCCATGACGACCTGCAAGGGGTCCACGTGAGCGAAAAAATAATTTGGGGGTCCATGAGATGTAAATGGGAGTCTAACGGGGGATAGCCTACCACAGATCGTGACTTTAATTTTAAAAGAAAATTTAATCAAGTGTAAACCAGATTTATACCTATTTAACAGCTTTATTTACTAAATTTACTGAGATTAATTTGCAGAGGTACAAGGCGACAGGATAAATTTTATTAAAAAAAGGACTATAATTTTAGTGTTTCTTGCCAGAATCAAGCTAAAGGATTGTAACACTCGATGCCCCGAATTTTAACAGTTTCAGAATTTGTCATAGACAGTCTGCCAGAAAAATGACATTTTAATTTATGTTCAACATTTAAATGCCCTTTATTTATATATTGAAACTAGTTTGTCAGTCTCCAAAATAAAAAAAAATAAAAAAAATAGAAAAAGAGAGCGAGAGATAGATTGGATATTACTAAACGAGGAGATTTAGGGATAAACCAGAAGAGATTAGAACCAAATGTTGAAAATTTGTTATTGAAGTAACAGATTCATCCAACTAATTAAAGAAATTTGTTTGTTGCTCAGTTATTTTATATCACACATTTATTTCATATATTAATTAAATTTTAATATAATTAATTCACATGTGTTTCTTAAGTTTTAACACTCTACTTAACTGTAGTTAGAAACATAAAACTTTTAAAGTAAGTTGTGCTATAGCGGCTGTCAAAAAATATTTAAGATGAAAAATTTGTAAAAAATTAATATTAGGTAAGTACGCAAAACCAAAAAACATGCCAAGGGGTCTATGAGACAAAAAAGTTTGGGAATCTCTGACCTAATAGAACAAATGCTATAGTTTATGATCTCTTTTTGATGTAATCTTCAGGTACGAGTTATTGTTTAAAGTATTTATTGAATATAACTAAATGAATTTAATTTTTTCTATATACAAAAGCCTCTATGTAAAAAACAATATTCTAGGGTAAACATTTTTTTAGCATAATTTTTGCTTTTTCTTCACACACACATTGCTCTTAATGCACCATTTAAAAACAATGCTTCACATAATTACAGAGCATATGTATTAAATTTGAATACTTCTACCGTGGGAAACTTCTTTGAAGTATGTAAAGAGAAATACTATTCTAAGAAATGTTTAGAATTTTTTGAAATGTATCAAAAATTTTATGGGTTGTGATTTTCGCTCTCTTTTTTCCATGTTATCAGGATTTCAATACGAAATTTTTAATATTAATAGTGAGTTTTAATATATTTTTAATAATAATTTTATAATCATAAGATAGAAGAGAATCATGACGAATATAAAGTTTATTTACCCCATACAAAGCATGCGCAGAAACACAAAGATTCAGGCATCAGAAGATTTAAAAATAAAAGTTAGTTAAAAATAATTTTGCAGTGCAATTTTATGCTTTAAATTTGGTGAATTTGGTAATTTTGGTATTCTTTATATACGGTATTTAAGCCTAATATGGTGATTAAATAACTAAGTTTGATGTCCAAACGTATGCACTACTTCTACTCCAAATTAATTAAATTTTGATCAATTATTATTAAATATGGAATACATTTCTGTAACATGAGTCTGAAGATCTAATTTAATGAGGAAATTGCCAGAATAAAGGAGTCTTTTTATCTGAATCCTGAAAAAAAATTCTGCATTTCTTATTTCCAACTGTAAAAGTAAGTCAATTTTAAATCTATCAGATTACCATAGAAGCAAAGAAAATTAACGTTTCTTTTTACTAGAAAAAACCCAGCTCTGAAATACATTGTACATTACAATTTCCCTATGTACAATTTTTTTTTTGTCAAAATTTTAAATGATTCACTTAAAAAAAAATTCTGAAATGCTTTTTAATTTCCTGATAAATATCTTTTGATAATAACCACCTTTCTTAGGCAACCGACACATGAATATAATAATATCAATAGTTTTAATTACCTTAGTTAGTTAATAGTTTAAAATACCTTACATCAGTTTAAAAAATTTAGATTGGCCGTGTTTATTTCTAATCTTTTTATATTGTACATTTCCCGAATTGAACTTATTGTAATTTTCAAAACCTTTTAATATATACTTTAAGAATATTTATTAAAAATTACGTAAAATTTGCTAATTAGCATTTTTTTTTTCAATTTAATTCCCTATCATGCAAACAAAGAAACAATTAAAGTAATGTTAGAAACCAAATTTATTTTTCGTAGAAAAAACATTTTTTTCTGAGGTACTAATTATTATTGATATGGAAATAACCCATTTAATTTTAGTTATATCCATTTAACATTCTTTCTGAAAAATTAAGCGATAGAAAAGTGAAAAAACGAATGTAAAACATAAATTAAAAAACTATTAAAATTACACAATTAGATAATAAAAGAAAAAAAAACCATGTTAAAAAAATAAATAGTTCTGTTCGACACGTAATTGCTAAGTATAAATCAACTCAGTGAATTTAATTACTATAGAATAGCCTTTTTCAGTTTCACGTCAACGTAACAATAGACAGCCATAACATTATTATTTATGCTTTACATTTAGCTTATACGTATATATAGACAAAATAAGCTCTGAAGGAAAATTGTTATTATAATTACAAAGTATAAGCTAGAATTCTATTACATTATAACGAGTCTTAAACGAGCATGACGAAAAAGGGGGGAGGGGATCTTTGAGGAAAGATAAAAAAAAACTATTAATTTTCTACGCAAAGTTTTGTACCATGAGAAATTAATGCTTGATTATTACCAGAGCATATCTCATTTCAGTCTTGCTGTGAGCGTTTTGAGCACAGCCAAGTACAAAAGCATGACTTCCGCTCCAAGCAATACATTTTCATGTCACCTCAGTCAAAATTCTTGAACTAATGGACAATTTGACCTTGAAGGTGGGCCATAAACCTCCCACTTGTTCTAAGACACCTGATGTCTCAATTTTCTATTCTTTCTTCCAAGTCTGCGTGCTTGACGGAGAACAAGGGAACTTTTCTCCCCTTTTTGAGGAACAAATGAGTAATGGTCTTAGTTTGCAGAAAGACATAGAACAAGACGCGAGGCATGTGTAATTTGTTGGTTTCATCTCATGCTATAATTGCATTCTTTAAAATGCAAATAAGAGAAGATTGATTGTTTTCACTAAATCGCGTTCTGCTGTGTTTCTACTTCTCTGGGGTTTGGGATGAGATTTTTATTCCAGGTCTTATCTGATTGTAAATGAATCATTAATGTGATTAACATACCCTCTTTTCTTTTGCAGCTATGTTAGATTTTGGAACATCAGATATGGGAATGCAGCTGTTTTTGAAAAATGTTATTTATTCTTTCATCAAAAAAGAAATAAAATAATACCCTGAGAATACAAATTATGAGTAGATATGTGAGTTTTTTAATAATACTAGGAATACTACTTCTGTCTACCTAACGGCAGACTAACCCCCATTGTACAAGTTATTTCACTGTTCATATTCATCGCTCTAAATGTAAAACTGCAATTTACTTGTATTATATTGTTCTATTTTTCCTACTATTCCTACCTTCCTATTCTATGTTCCTACTATTAGCTCGCACTGTCTATATATTTATTTATTTATATATTTGTATATTTATATTTATTTATCTTGGTGGAATTTTCAATCGTTAATAAAATACATTTTAAAGCGCTGAATTGAGCTGAAACTTTATATACAGGATCATTTTAGATGAAAATACAATAATTTAATTATAATTAATAAAAATTAATTAATTAAACTAATTATTTAAAGAATTACAAATACAGCCACGTTGATGACTTAGCGACCCTTTTGGCGACTTGTGTCAAAACTTGAAAATGTTTTTTTCTCACGTGTTAAAGCATTCGGTTGAACTGAAATTAAAAGGACAATACGATACTTTAATGATAATTAAAAAACTAATTACCACTTAATGTTGTGATTCTGTCCTATGTATATACATATTTATATTAATTGTAACTATTTAATAAAAAGTAGCTAAAAAATAAAATTTTTCGTTGTTGATCTAAGTAGGAATTGACTTAAAAACTATTTTTTTATATTACTTGTTTTTCAATATGTTATAAGCAGGAAAAAAAAAATTCAAATCTTCATCCCCGCATTTTAATTTGTACCTCAATAAGGTGACCAGTTTTCTTACAATGAAAAGGAGGACGCTCGCGTACGAAAATTTTAAGAAAAAGTCACAACGTCAACATTTTATTAACTCAAACAAAATACGCTATTTACGCTTGCGTTTCTTTTAATTATTTACTTAAAAGAGTATTTCCCCATTGAATATTTTTTGTTGTCAATATATCATTTTCTAATACATCAGAAATTGTGGAGAAAATAATATCCTTCGCACTGAATTTTACAGTAAGTACTGCAGCTAAAATATCATCATTCAATCTTGATTTCTCCCTTGCCCCCAAATCATTACCAACTGATAAAACTCTTTCAACTGCTGCATTAGTTTAAGACAGTGCTTCTCAAACTTTCAATACTGGCGCCCCCTTTTTCAATCACAATTTTTATCGCGCCCCCCTTATACATTAATAAATTACTGAATGCAATAATAATGCACTTTGACGCTAAAGCTTCAATACACGATCTTAATTATAAACCGTACAAATTAATAACATAATTATTAAATTTTGTATATGTTACTTTTAAGCACACAAAAAAATTAAGTAATAGGATAATTATTATGTTATTTTTCCTTTCTCTCTATATATAATATTTAAATTGGAACATATTGCAAAATGCGGTGGCTGCTTAGAAGACAAAATATAGATATCAGCTAAATATAGAAAAAGAACTCAGAGAGTAAATTTCTAAAAAACTTTGAAGAACTTTGCTCTGCAAGACAAGCCCATGGAAGTCGCTAATACTTATTAAACTTGTTCTTAATTCAGTATTTATAAGATAAGTATTAAATTTTTTATATATGTTACTCTTAAGTAATATATATTTTAAGTAAATTATATATATATTTACTTTTAAGTAATATGTTAGTTATGTTATTTTTCTTTCTCTAATTTTTAAATTGAAACAGATTGAGAAATAATATTTAATTAAAGATTTATTTCCTTCAAGATCCATTTCTAAAAGTACAAATGTCATTATAAAAAATAGCCTAATCTATGTTACTCTTTATCATATCCATTATATTTGGCATTCTTGCGAAAGTTCACGTGAGTCTAGGCAACCTAACGGACGTCTGCCCAAAACATGTAAAAATGCTGTACCTCATACAATTCTAGTCAGTCTTGGCCGAATCGATTAGCTACT
>BMAV01004320.1:29010-47342 GCA_019973955.1 Trichonephila inaurata madagascariensis | reverse complement strand
TTCTCCCCTTTTTGAGGAACAAATGAGTAATGGTCTTAGTTTGCAGACAGACATAGAACAAGACGCGAGGCATGTGTAATTTGTTGGTTTCATCTCATGCTATAATTGCATTCTTTAAAATGCAAATAAGAGAAGATTGATTGTTTTCACTAAATCACGTTCTGCTGTGTTTCTCCTTCTCTGGGGTTTGGGATGAGATTTTTATTCCAGGTCTTATCTGATTGTAAATGAATCATTAATGTGATTAACATACCCTCTTTTCTTTTGCAGCTATGTTAGATTTTGGAACATCAGATATGTGAATGCAGCTGTTTTTGAAAAATGTTATTTATTCTTTCATCAAAAGAGAAATAAAATAATACACTGAGAATACAAATTATGAGTAGATATGCGAGCATTTTTAATAATACTAGGAATACTACTTCTGTCTACCTACGGCAGACTAACCCCCATTGTACAAGTTATATATCACTGTTCATATTCATCGCTCTAAATGTAAAACTGCAATTTACTTGTATTATATTGTTCTATTTTTCAATTCCTACTATTAGCTCGCACTGTCTATATATTTATTTATTTATATATTTGTATATTTATTTATTTATCTTGGTGGAATTTTCAATCGTTAATAAAATACATTTTAAAGCGCTGAATTGAGCTGAAACTTTATATACAGGATCATTTTAGATGAAAATACAATAATTTAATTATAATTAATAAAAATTAATTGATTAAAACTAATTATTTAAAGAATTACAAATACAGCCACGTTGGCGACTTAGTGACCCTTTTGGCGACTTGTGTCAAAACTTGAAAATGTTTTTTTCTCACGTGTTAAAGCATTCAGTTGAACTGAAATTAAAAGGACAATACGATACTTAAATGATAATTAAAAAAACTAATTACCACTTAATGTTGTGATTCTGTCCTATGTATATACATATTTATATTAATTGTAACTATTTAATAAAAAGTAGCTAAAAAATAAAATTTTTCGTTGTTGATCTAAGTAGGAATTGACTTAAAAACTATTTTTTTTATATTACTTGTTTTTCAATATGTTATAAGCAGGAAAAAAATCAAATCTTCATCCCCGCATTTTAATTTGTACTTCAATAAGGTGACCAGTTTTTTACAATGAAAAGGAGGACGCTCGCGTGCGAAAATTTTAAGAAAAAGTTACACACAACGTCAATATTTTATTAACTCAAACGAAATACGCTATTTACGCTTGCGTTTCTTTTAATTATTTACTTAAAAGAGTATTTCCCCATTGAATATTTTTTGTTGTCAATATATCATTTTCTAATACATCAGAAATTGAGGAGCAAAAATTATCCTTCGTTCTGAATTTTACAGTAAGTACTGCAGCTAAAATATCCTCATTCAATCTTGATTTCTCCTTTGCCCCAAAATTATTACCAACTGAAAAAACTCTTTCAACTGCTACATTAGTTCAAGAACAGCACAACGAAAACTCAGCAAGAATAAATAAATTATAATATGGAAAGTGTTCATTTTTGAAATGTTTAAGTACTTCCTTCCATCTTTTACCAATTACAACATGCTGATTTTATATTGTTCCAATTTATTAGAATTTAAATATACATTCAGTCTTCTAATTTCTTCAAACAGACAATTGTTATTTATTTTAATATCAGGAATTTCTTTCGATTAAAACTTAACACAATTTTCCATATCTTATCAACTTACTTGCGATGAAGTCAAAAAACACCATGGAAGCCTGTTATTTTCTGTGATATTTGCTTCAGACCACTCTTCGACATATTGGAAACATCTTCGGTTCATCTCTGAATAGAGATTAACACATCAGTTTTAAAATATTGAAAAGATGGACAAAAAGGAGGATATTTTTAGAGGAAGGACAGGACTCTTAAAGGAGGACTGTCCTCCCTAAAAGAGGATGGTTGGTCACCTTAACTTCAATTTAGTGCCTCTTCAAAAACAATATTCATAATCCACTTTTTTTCTGAATTGCTCTGAATTTTGATTCCGTCTTTGCTTTAGCAGAGTTTAAATTCACAAACTGAGATCCGTATTTACTGTTTGGATAAACTTTACCATCAACTTTTCTGTCCAAAAAAATTGTCCTTTGTCGAAATCATGGCAGCTAATTCATTGCATGATGGTTTATTATAAACTCTAGGATGATCTTTAGGGCTTGCATAAAATACACTCTCTTGACCTTGGTTTTTGTTTTTAATTTCATACAAATTTCTGTTTTTCTGCATATAGATTTTTATTCATAATGTTCTGCAAAATTTGCAATAGATCGTCTCGTTTAACTATTTGTGCACGTACATGCAAAACTTCGATGTCATCATAAATGTAAATTTGTCTAAACCCTAGTTTTATCCCATTCTGTTGTAAAGATGTAGTTTCTTTTATTAACTGGATCCTTATGTATAAATAAATTTATTGCAACATCACATATAGAGAGATAAATAATATAGAGAGATAAATAATCTTGATGAAATACTAAAGAAATCAAGGGCTTTTGAAATACACATCCATTTTCATAGTAGTTAAAGTAGTTCTATGCCACGGATCAGCAAACTTTCTGACAGAAGAGCCAAGTTATACGTAAACAAGATAACTAAAGTGTCAAAGAGCCCTTTACATAAAGATAAGGTGACCAATCTTTTTCAATGAAAAGGAGGACGAAAAATTTAAGAAAAAAATTACAACGTTTTATTAATAAAAAAAAATACACTAATTAGGCTTGCATCCGTTTAATTATTTACTTAAACGAGTATTTTTCCATTGAATGAATTTTTTTGTCACTATATCATTTTCTAATATAGCGGAAATTTCAGAACGAGAAATAAGTGCTGCAGATAAAGTTTCAACATTCAATCTTGATTTTTCACTTGTCCAAAAATCATTACCAATTGAAAAATCTCTTTCAACTGCTGCACTAGTCACAGGGCAAGCAACGTAAATTTAACAAGAACAACTAAATTTTTACATGGAATCTGTTCATTTTTGAAATGGTTAAATATTTCAACCCATTTTTTATCAATTTCAAGGATGGATTGATTTGATTTTCCTATAATTATATTTTATCAGAATTTAAAAATATATTCAGTCTTCTAATTTCTTCAGACAGACAATTGTCATCGATTTTAATATTAAGCATTTATTTCGATAAAAACTCATCTCAATTTTCTAGGAGGTATTGACTGTACAGGCACATGTCGGGTAACAATTCGGCCTGTCATCTCTAAATACAGATATTAACCGATTAGTTTTAAAATATTAAGAAAGGAGATACAAGTAGAAGGATACTTTTCGAGGAAGGACAAAATTTTAAAAAGAGGGATTGTCCTCCCTAAAGGTGGATAATTGGTCATTTTACTAAAGAGCTATTTTTACAAAAAGCCATTTACGCGTGAGCAGGAGGGAGTGGGAGTTTGGTAGCATATGCTATCAAGACTATAGAGAGTACACCAATTAATATTTTTTTTATTATAATATTTATATAAAGTTTTACACAAAGCAATGCTTTCAATTCCTTCCAAAACTAGGAACTACCGATGTTATTTTTATTTGTACTATACTCAGTGCAAGAACGTCATCATAATGTTTAGAATTTAATTTTGAAATGTAGCGAAAAAATGTTCCAACAAATAATACCCCGTAAGAACTTATTTCTGAAATTTCGTATTTACGTTAATAGTTAAAATTGACTTTTATCGCTCCTGCATATTGTTACAGACTCATCGCGTTTTCTACTAAAATCTCCTCTTGGGTTCTTTGGGTACGAAAAAGGCAAATTCTTTCCAACCAAATCCAGAAGCGAAACGTGAACATGCAAATTAGAAACCTTTTAAATAGCAGAAGTTTAACGTAAGTGTATGGCCTATTGGGGAGTGATTATGCTAGTCTGGTTTAAGCGCGTGAACTGAAGGAAGAGAATAAAGCCGTCGTTGATTGTGAAGCTATCCATGACAGAACGATCAAGTCAAGGTGGATCCAATTCCACGCGAGTTAACCCATATATATAGAGGATCCGAGAGGATTACGATTAAGGTAGGATAATTCTAGTATCCATTAGTAACTGTGATATAAACAGAGATTAGGAATAGAAGGGAAAGTGAAATATAGTGGTTAAGATCGCGTTTATTTGGTAATACGTATTGTGTGTTTTCTCACCTCAGATCCGCTAAGTTATAATATAAATATTATCATTGTTAGTGTTTAAGTTAAGATCTCAATAAATACATTTTAAGATCATGACAACGCCTGGTTCTTCATTCAATTCCAGACCTCTAGATCACGAAGTTAACTTAGGATTGAGGTATCACCCACGGGAAAATACTTCACAATATGAATATCATTTCAAATATTTTTTTCTTTATCCTTATGCATGTTATAAAATACGGAATCTACTTTTGTCCCCTCTTTTGGGGTTTTATGTGTATTTATTGCTCACAACCGAGTGTGCTCCTTAGCTAATGTGTGAAAATAAGTCAATGTTACTGGAACTCTCTTAGATGTGTTCCAAAGGTGGACAGAGACATCTTAAAACTTGTTGAGGCCCCCTATACACAAATGTAGGCCTCACCTATGACCTTTAACAGTAGATAGTTCGAAGAATACGTTGTCAAATACTCGTACATGTTCATGACTTAAATTGTTAAAATTACTCGAACCATGATCTTTTTTAAGGCTCAGTCGAGAACGGCACATGGCCCCCTTTGAGGCCGAGGCCCTGGGCATGAGCCCTGTTGGCCAATGCTTTAAGACGTCCCTGATAGTGGAGACCAATAAATTAGACTTTTAGTGCATTAGAATTAATTTAAATATTTTAACCGATTTTCAATATACTTTTGTCTATGTTGAAAACAACTTAACACTAGATTGCCCAAGGAAGTCATTTTGACTGCTTTTTAACTTCAATTAGAAAAACAATTACACACACACATACATAATGCACAATTTCTTAGAAGTTTTTTGAATATATTCTTTTTCCAAGAGAAGTACATTTATTTTATTGTTAATATTTACTAATAACTTGTTATATGATTGTAAATAATATAAAAAAAATTTTAAAAGTTAATTTTAAACACATTTCTTTACACATTAATCATTCTTTGACAATGCAGTTATTTTTGACTGCTTTTGGGCAATATAGGTATATACTCAATTTCAGTCTTTCTAGTGTTAATATAGGACACTTAAGGCAGTTGAATAGTTAATTGTGAACGAAAATGAGGTAGCCCTTTTCTTCAGATTATTATTAAGGAAAAAAACAGGAAAACAATAAAAACAATTACGGCATATAAATATATTTTTATATCCCATACAGCTAGAAGTCTTGAGAGACACTACCATCTTTACAAAGAACCGCTGTTCCCTGAATCCTGTTCTATGCAATATAACATGATTTTAGAAGTTTATAGATTAAGGAAAAAAATTTATCCCCCACTCTCTTTATTTTTTTATTATTAACATAACTAACATTATTACTTGACCCTTACAAGGATTGTCATACGTTTGCTAAGAGTAAATATTAGAATGTAACTGTTTATTTTAGTTTGTTTGGACGTATAATAAATAAAAACCATAAGAAAATTACATAACAATGAATAGTGTATTAGGATCAATGTGTCAATTCAATTTGGTTTAGTGTGCAGTTTTATCAGGCAGTTTTTTTCGTTTGTTAAGAAAAATTATACTTAACGAATAACATAAAACATGTAAGAGAACATAGTAATATGTTATTTTACGATACAATAAACGAAAATAATTAATAATAATACATTCAACAAATGTTTTATAATTGGTACCGAATGATTTGAAAGCTCTTTTTTTCTAAAATTTCCCATTTACGTAATTGCATTCGTTGTACGTTCTATTTAACATTTTATATAATAATGAAAATAAGATTATAATTGAGTATGGCAATAATTAATTTTAAAATAGAAAAAATGTGTGTGTGTGTTTCCCTTAGACCTGAAAAGGTTAAAAATCCTATCTTTAAAAACTTGAACTGTATATATATATATATAATATATATATATATACACACACAGAGAGAGAGAGAGAAAGAGAGAGCGTTTTGAAACAGAAAAAAAAAATAAAACATCTTTAAACATATACAAACAATGCATGTATTTTATTTAAAAAAAATGAAAACTATTACAATTTTATGGAATGTATTCATTTATTTTAATTATATCTGGAATAAATAATTTTTCAAATGAATTTTAGAAAATTTATTTGAAAAAAATGCATGCTAATAGAAATTAAATGCAATTGTGTAACAATAGATTTCGGCAAATTATTTGAAAGGAGATTGTTTTTCTCTTTGAATTGTATGCAGAAAAATCTAATGAAATTAATTAATAGTATCTAAAAAGGAAAGTGCTGTAAATTTTTTGATTGTGCCAATGTGTTGAATAAACCAAAATAAATATTACAAACACAAATTTATTCTAAAAATTACGCATAAACATTTCAAGCATTGAATTTTTCCTTCCAACTGATGAAAGTGACTAATTTTGTCTTTAATTAAATGGTTAAAAATGATAAAACAATAATAAATATTTTTTTAAAAAACCCACACCAACAAAATGAAATGTATGGTCTGTACACAACAATCAAGCCAAAAACAAGCAATGAAAGTTTGATATGTGTAAAACGATTTCGAAGATAACAAAACAAGTTTTTTGATACTTTGGTTACAATCACACACAAACACATACACAAGCGCAAGTTAAATATTAGGTTTTATTTTAAAATACTTTTTGATAGGAAAATTTACAAATATTTTGAATTTGATGGAATCTAGCTACTCAATTCCTCCCCCCCTCAAATATGATATCACAAAATTCACAACATGTATTGACTTATACAGTATGGTTACATCTATGTATGTAAAATTCAACTATATATATAACATCTAAAATTTCGAAATACGTATTTTCACTAAAATCCATTTTCCTTTTTCTAACATAACAAAATTCAATTTCCTGAAAATGTAACAAGATTCCAAGCACACAACCTCTTTGGATCACAACTTATTTCGAACAATTCAAAGAAAATACATAGGAAAATACCCTAAAAGTTAAACTTCATTTATTAAATTTTCTACAAATTTAATATATGGGAAGTTTCTTGATAAAAATAAACTAATAAAAGTTTAATGCAGAAGTAATCGTTATAGTATTAGCTCAGACGTAACCTTATAAGCATATTGGAAGTTTACGTAAGCTTTTTATTGCTTCATAAATAACAATTTGGATTATACGAGTTTGCACTTCCCAAAGTTACTATCTGCATCACATCTGCAATGTCTGCTCTACCTAGATGGCCGAGTGACAAGAAACTTTTCACGAAGTTTTGAAACTGAAATCTAAATACCAATAAAATATGAACGTTGTGTTGTGTAATATGAATAGTTTTCGGTACGTAGAAATATTATAGTAATTGAAATTATGAGAAAAAGTGTTAGTGATATAGGGGAGGGGGTGATGTAAATACGTAAATTACATCTTCAAAGAAATGAAATTTTCAAAGATTCTTTGAAATTACTTAAAGCCATCGACTTTTGTAAGCTCTACTTTGATTCAATTAATCAATTCGTATACATTCATAATATCTGAAATAGTTGTGCATCGTTGTAAATTTATTTATTCATTATTAAATTGTTTCATTTTTGATTACTCTTTTCTAGTTCTTTACATTTTTTAGCTTAATATTGTTACGTTGATCGGGGTTCGAGGATATTATGCAATCAGCCTCAGAGAGAAAAACCGTTCTTTAGGAACGATGTAAATTCACTGTAGAAAAACAATCCTTGAAATACAGAATACAACACTCAAATTCGCCGATTAACTTTCGGAAGGCTTTCTCATCTACGGCTCTCAGACACAACTATCAGTGTCTAAAATACAAGTGTGCATAAGATTATTCGCAAGCACGCGCTCGTCCTACACAACAGCTGAAGTAATAACTAATCGCTGGTTGACTCTTTACGACCAAATCAATATACAATTTAGCGGTCAAAACAATACTAACGAATTGCTAATCAAACAATACTAACTAGTTTCGGCTAGCGGCTCCCTATTTATAGTCTTCATGGAATTTTTTGGAAAAATCTGCTTACGTCACAGACCGTGATTTTTCTTGATTTATCCACTAATTTATAGAATAATCCATATGGTAGCGAACTCTCTAAAAATTGTCTCCAACAATGTCTTCAAGTCGCCAAGATAGTCACCAAAGTTGGCGTTCATTTCACAAATAATACAATTTTAACATAAAATAAATACAACATAGAGTAACATAAACGTATTATACATTCAGATATAAATTAGTTACACTACTTTAAGTATTCTTAACACAAAGTTCATGACTCTTAGGTAAATATATTACCTTAATATATATGTATTAGATGATACCCATCCGCTTTGTAGGATATTCCATGATGTTGTAAGACTATGAACTGTTTTTAAGTTATTGTGTGTGTGTTACATAAGTTCTACTTTGGCACGAATAATTAATTATGTATATATTTAATTACATTAATTACTTATATGTATAAAAATTGAACAATTTTTAAGTTTGAGTTAGTTATTTTAGAGAGGAAAATGAATGGAAATGTTTCTATGCAAAATTTACATAATTAACAACTTTAAAGAAATCTGTAGTAAATGTTCCTCTTGTATAAAATGTACACTTTTAATAATAGTTTTTAAAAACACATTTCTAATGAACAACAAGTTGCTTAATAAATTTGTTATGTACATAAATAGGAAAATTTAATGTCCCTATTAAAATTTACTAGAAAGAAGCAAGATTATTTTTGTTAATAAATAACTTGTTCAAATGTGGAGTACATTTCTTGAACTCTAATAATAGAGTACGGCTTTCAAATTTAAAAAATTTGTGTTAATTGTGTTTTTATGTAAGATATGAGCTATACATAAAATTAATCCGATAAGTGAGAAATAAGACATTCATATGTTTATATAAAAATATTTTTAAATGCCCTTTTTATATATATATAATTATTTTTATGTCTAAAATAAGAGATATATCTTAGATATAAGCAACTGTAAGTGCAACTTGAATTGCTACTTCATGTAAAATATTTTAGAGCAGAGCCCTGGACTTCTTTTTCCTCTTAGGGCACCTTTTATTCCAGATAATATTTTTACAAATAACTGAATACGAAAAAATGAATTAACAATAAGTCTTAAAACGTTTGAAAATTGAATAAAAATAATTAAAAAATAAAGATGCTTATAACAATTATACTGTGAAAACCATAACCTCTTGAATGGTTTGCCCGTACGTTGTACGGGCACTGATGTTTTCTTCTGTTTATCTCTGATTTACCCGTATTTATCGATAGTTTTTTTTTAAAAGTGCTGTTTGTCCATTGTACTTAAACACTTCTCATTCGGGATTCTCTTTGTGGTGAAGGTTGGAATTTTACTTTAAGGTATCCGACTACGTTCGGAACCGGGATTTTGCAAATGCGTTTAAATAGATAATATTTATGATATTTAGTGTCATTTAGATTTGAAAATGCATATAAAATTGTTTTAAGAATATTATAACAATAAAAAATTATTTAAGTGCAATATTTTGACAAAAAACCAACATAGAATGATCACTTTTCAAAACTTTCTTGTTTTATGAAAAATGCATCTATTATAATAATATTATGCCTGCATATAGCTCAGACCTCTGTGCAGGGGCTGAACTAGAATTTTTGAAATATGTTACTTAAAAGTGGAGTTATCCATCCATAATTTACTATAACACAGAGGGTAGACATTTTAAGAATAAAAACACCGATAATTATTTCAATTGTTGGTAACTCTGAAAATAATGTGAATTTTTCAAAACTTCTAGTTCAGACTCTCTGGAGAAGTGTTTACGTTATATAAGAACAAAATATTATTAGTATAGAAGCATTTTTTAGAAAAGAAGAACGTTTTGTAAAAAGGTTATTCTACGTTAATTTGTTGCCAAAATATTGTATTTAAATAATTTTTTTGTTATAATGGGCTTAAAATAATTTTATACAAGTATTCTAATCTAAGTGACACTAAATATCATGGAAATTATCAATGTACGTGCTTTTTTAAAATCACGGTTCCGAATGTAGTCGGATACCTTAAAGGCAGGAATTTAGATCTTTGAAAATTTTCGATAAGAACATGGATCTGAAGGATAATGAGCAGTTTGTTGTTTGAAAAGAAATAAAAATGGAAAAATAATAAAAAGAAAGCAATATGTCTATCCTCATTGCATTGTAAGACTTTGCATTACATAATAATTCAAATTGCGTGTACAAATATGCCCAGACACAAGGCCCTCAATCGTTTGAAAACGAGGTACGAACAGGAAAAGTTTTTAAGCATGACTAAATTTCTTTTTAGATCCGTATATGAAATATTTTTCATAGCATTCAGAATGTAATTATAAAAAGTAAACATTTAGAGGGGTTTTGTATTCCAAAATTACAAAATAAAAAAATAATAAATTGAAAACTTTAAATGTGAAAATTTAAATAAAATGCGTTCATTTTCTCATTCTATTAAGTATTATGATTAGCTTTTATGTAATAAAAAATGTGCTTTTTTAAAAACATTTTGGGCAAAAATAAATAAATAAATAACCACTTAAGAGGTTGAGCAACAAAGTTATTTTTTAGCATAATTGTATGAAATTCTACGAAAAGACTCTTTGCAATCATTACAATGAAAGGACCTATCAAGTGAAATGCTATGTGTATACAACAATCAAGAGTATAATGCCAGAGGTGACAGGGATACACTTGAAACACTTGCAATCAGCGCATGGAGTCCTAGGCAACTTAAAAAGAATGAGCAAATTTGCATTTACAGACATTTGCTGAAAGTTAAGTTGATCGTACTTGCTACAATAAGCAATCGGGATGCCCTTACACATGACAGAACGATAGGCAAGCTGGAGAGGAGCATAGTTTGATGAGTGTTACCTAAGTGTTTGTAACTGAAAAATGTGTTGTATCACAAGTTTCGAATAGACGAATGGGTTGTATCACGAGTTTGGAATTGACAAATACGTTCTATTAGGAGTTTGGAATTGACAAATATGTTGTATCATAGGCTTAGAAAACCTCCCAGAAGACAAATAAAACCGTAAAAAAGGTAAGCGAATGTTGGCAAAGGAAAAAAAAGACAAATGATGACCGATATATTGTCATACAAACTAAAAGAAATCGAAACCATAAAGAGGCCCCCTTGACGACATGTCTCCCAGTTTAATGCAGTCATACGCCTTTATAAACATGTCCTATTTGCCCATTGTCCTGAACGTGCAAAATATCGATAACAACTCATACTTTTTATAAAGCTTCGTTTACCAGGTATCGTTTTTTTTGGATGAAGTTATCTTCTTCTACGAACATCTGCTTCAACGTATCATTGATCCAGACTATATTTCTAAGGGGGACAACGTACAGCCACTTTGTTCCTGTGTTGTACAGGAACCTTTAGAAAGTAAAAATATCCCCATAAAGGATCAGACAGAGTTCACCCTTGATTTAAATCGAACTGGGCGTGTGTGGGATGCGGCCAAGAGATAGCTGCACAATTATATCCTCCGGGCAACACCAAACAACTGATACAGATATTTATTAAAAAAAACTCTTATTCCGATAACTATTGGATAATCTGGAAAGGGAGTATGAACTGAAGGTGTCATGCTACCATTGCAGTTAGGGGACGTCATGTCCCTTACTGAGGGGCTTTAATTTGCTGATCTCCTTCTCGAGCTGACAGTGTTTTGTAGAAAGGCCATTTTGCCAATAAAACCTTGCATGCATACTATTAATTTTTTGTGGTTTCTCTGCATTATGAATTTCATACAACCAAACTGATTCTTTTTGAAATTATGGCACAATTGCACACACACGTAAGAAAAGAGTTTTGCTTAAGTTTTGTACTCTAGTGTATGAAATAAATTTTATGATCCATAAAATGCAAAGCCTTATATTCATTTAAAAGAGACGAGTGTTTTTATTTATTTTGACGTAAAATGTTAAAACTTAGGTAAATTTCTAATATTACGGAACGTAAATGTTCTGCAGCGCTTTGCAAAATTCAGAGATTTTCTGATTTTATAAACGTTTTGGCTCAGGGAAAATATCACTTTGTGTGCTGTTTTGAAGTATGCTTGCAGCAATTTCAGAGTTTTCGAAAATATGCAGATCGAAAATTAATTTATCCACTTTTCAGAAAACTCAAGTTTTAAAGTTGTGTCGTTCGATAACTCAGCAAATTAATCTTCAGTGTTCAAAGGCAAATCCTTAACATTTATGAATTTATTTCGAAATGTTTCACCAACCGATGCTTCTTTGTCAAAGTTGGAAGAGAAAGATGTTTCTGAAACTGAATTTTCTGATTCTTCAAGTTATCAACGATGTAAAACTTGATCACTTACATTTTATTTTCTATAATAAATGCGTTTTTAACCCTAAGTTTTACTAAAATTTTCAGGACCCTTAAATTTTTCAGCTCAATTGTAGAATTCTTTTTAAATGTATATATGCTATGAAATTTTAATATTATTTGGAAAAATAACTTTTGAATATAGATAAGTTTAGAATATATATGATAACTCTGAAAATTCCATATATATACTTTACAAGATTCTAGTTCAAAAATCTATTTTAGAAAAAAGGTATACCTAAAAAATGTAAGATGCCATAACTTCTGAAAAATAAATCTAAAATATGATAAATTTTAATATCCTGAAGGCTGACATTTGCATTAACTGCGACGAATAATTTAAGTTCAAGAAAAATTTTCTTGTCGAAAAATTTCCGTAAAATTTCTTGCTTCATCTCTCCAAAGTGCATGCATTATTTTAGCATTTACTTAGATTAATTCCTTTTATGGACAGTTTATGCATAGTTAAAAGGAAAGAAAGAAATTTGTACAAAGCCACTAAATCTTATCTTAAAAGGTTTCGCCATGCAACTACATTTCCCAGAGGATCCCAAATAGACAAGAACAAACATTTATTACAATCTTTTAGCTCGAAATGCAAGCCAGCTGAAGATTAATGCGTATATTTTCATATGCAAAAGATAAAATCAAAAGCCCACTAAATGATTGCACCAAGAATAAACATTACTTATATTTTAGAAGAGCAAGTAGTTGCCTTTTTGAAAAGAGATTTTATCGTTCGCTGTCACATCCAAAATATTTATTCTTTTATTTTTTTTCTAGTTTCCCAACAGCGAAGGGGAAAAAAAAATGTGAAATGTTGAGCTGCTTTCGGGTAAAATTTTCACAGTTTATTCTACCTTAATCCGGAATTTAGAAAGCCCTAAACTCCGAAACCCTTTTAGGAAGGTTTAAAGTATTTTCAAAACTCTTAAAGTATTTTCTGGCCTACTTGGTGGAAATTCTAATGCGTTTTACGATCTAACTCACAGCTATGGTTGCTAGGACTGTGTAATGTTTTGGTCTCTTGGGTTGCAGCATAGAATGGGATACGCACTCTCAGTTGCTGAAGTTACCAATTCTAATATCCAACAGCTCTTGTTTTCTTTCGAGCATATCCAGAGAGAAAAAGGACATTTCGAGAAACTTGATCTTCCTGGATGTTTCGTTTTCTTGTTAAACCTAAATTTTCTTCTTGAGTTTAAACAGATCAAGGGATGGAGTGCAGAAAAAGTACATGAAAAGACCCTTTTAATCTCAAGGCTATTTCTGTTATCTAGATTATAGCACTGAAAAGTTTGCATTAAAATACAGTAAAAATCGTTTAAGGTATCCGACTATTTGCGACAACTTTTTTTTGAAAAAATGGAGATATGGGGACTTTTTGAGATTTTCAGATTTATTTAGTATATTTTAAGGAAAAAATTCTAAAATTGAAAATAGAAAAAAAATTTATTATTATTAAAATGGGAATAAACTGGTGAAAATGTACAAAAAATTACATAAATGGGGCCCGTTATGTACCAAAATTTTATGAACGAATTCTCAATTTTTCAATTTTGATGTGTTACTTTGTTATTCATGTTTGAAATGAACTTCAGGATAAGAGATATTTTAATTTTTACAAAAACTAAAGCACTTTATCTTAGTGATTATACCAAATTGCTTAAAAAAATAGTAATTATATTCACATAAAGGTCTGTAAATTTTGAAATAAAACAGTGATTAATCAATCTGAAGGTCAAAACTCTTCTACTTTTGTACAGAACATACACAAGAATTTCAACAAATTATTTTCAAAACTTTTTGAACAATCGTCGTTTCCGTTTGAGTGTTTGAAAAAAAAAACACATTTCGAGTCAAACGCATTTTAAAGTTTGACATCTTGTGTGAAGTTATGGCATTTGCTTTTACTAAAACACTTGTAGTTTTTTTTCTAGTGAATGGAAAATAAAAAAACTTGGTATTTTTATTAAGCTTGACCTGTAAAATAAAATCATAAAAAAAAAAATCATCAATTTTTGAAAAAAAATCATGATTTTTGGGTAGTCGGATACCTTAACATGAAACTGAGGGAACTGAAGAAATCTTCCGTGTTAAAAGACATTGTAAAAAAAAAAAGACATACGCTCAACAAAATTAAGTTTATTCGAATACATTTTATTTACATAGATATGTTTATATGCACGAAATTAATAAAAATAAATGAAAAAAAAAAACTTTTGCAGGGACTTAATGAAATTAAGTACAAAATTTTCAAGTTTTTTGAAAAATAATGCTTTTTAGAAAAATAATATTTTTCTGATGCTTTTTTCATATTTTTCTTTACATTACATTTTTTAGCATCAGAATGCTTACAAATTGTTTGGTGTCGTCCATTTTGTTATTCATTTCACCAATGAAGTGTGCGTCTAAATAACTGCGAATAGTTTTCATGATGTTCCTGATTCCGGGTGACGTAGGAACAGGAGCTCCATTATTCATTCCATTTTTACCGTCTGTATCTGTATCAAAGATATTTTTTGAGCTCTTTCAACAAACTCCAAAATATCTTGGTCTGTTATAATTGGGACTGTACAAACATTATCATCATCTAATGTAACAAATTCTCTCGATGATACAGTAGGACAGTCCAGTAAAACAGAAAAAATAATGGGAAATGACTTCTCTTTCACTTCACACCCCTCTTAAATCTCTGGTATTTTCCGTATTTTGTTCATTCCCAGAAGGGAAATCTTTTTATGTTAAGCGATTTATCTTATGTGTTAAGAGAACCATAGTAGTTTGTCGGGACCGTTGTATTATTTCGAGTTTTTAGTGACATTTCGTAGATATCTTCACAGCCTTTCATTAGAGAAAGTTCAAAACAGGCGCAATGTTCTTAGATCTTCAAATAGTCGTCTTCCGGGTGCGGCTGTCCCCACAACCCCTTCCGCTGGTATCACCTCCAATCAATCACTGAAACAGCTGCCCGGTGGACTTCATTATTCCATTTTTAAGAAGTCATCGCAGTTCTTTTCTCTTGATAATTCGGGTGTGGCTGCCTCTACAACCTCTTTTGCGTGTGTTTCAAGAAGAAGAAAAATAGCTAATGAAGAAGATCCTTGTCACCTTCCGAACCCAATATTTAAACCCCCTAGGTGGACCTCTTTTACGCCCCAATAATCTATGACTAGCAAGCATAGCGGGACTGCACCCGACATCCTTCATCTGAGTTCCAACTCCATTGATTCTTGAGACAATAGGTAGTCGCGACTGATATCAACTATGTCGATGTACCTCATAAACCATATGTAGGATATGTCATTCAACCTGTAACTTTGACACTGAGAATACCTTCTTGGGTATGTCTTTGTCACAACAGGCAGACATTTTTTTCATTCAAGTAAAGCGCGGCCCACATGTGCGAAGGAACGAGATAATAGAAAAAGTTCAACAGAAGTGTTCCTTCAAAAAATGTAGTGACTAAAACTCTCTGAGTGTCGGAGAAGGAAGATCTATAGTATCATTAAAGTCGTTTTCAGAATCGGCACAACATCTGTTTTGCCTCAGGCTTGAGGGAAGAATACGCAGTCTCTTTTTGAAAAATACAATGTCCCATTTGGGCATTCTGCCCACTTCCGTGCATTAAACTTGACAATCATAGTGTGAAATGTTCGTCTAATGAGACTACGTTACAGTAGTCATAATGCGCATTGTGTTGTGTTTCTACCGCAATTCAAAGCCCTCACGCTTTTGAAGTGTGGACGATAGGAGAGATTGGGTACTAGCAGAGTTGTTATCCTTGTCAGTCGATCGTGATTTAAAATTACGTGATTAGTTGCTAACAGTCTTAGAATTGCTTTAAGTTCAACATCAATAAATAAACAATTATTTAACTAAACCCTAGTTGAGTGGCTAAAAAACAAAAATTATTAGTGCTTTATTCCGTTAAGTTATTTGTACACATGTCACTTGGAGGTTGAGCTTAAATTAGCATAAAATAGCTTTGATGTTTTGAAAGTCATGTGTTTGATAAAATCGATTCAAACTTGAAATTTTACTATAAATCGTCCGACAAAGAAGTTCAGAGGATAAATACAACGGTACTATTTACCACAACTGAGAAAAATGCAAAATTATCTCTACGTCATGATTAAGTCATCTACAGCAGGATAACTAAAGAAATATTTAAAAAAAACTTTCCATAAAATGCACAGATACCTAAAAAGGCATTAATACTTTCAACCACATAACAGCCGAGGAAAAGTTACGAAATTCACCCCCCACCCTCCCAGTGCCACCGCTTTTCTCACAGGCGCATGTTGTTACACCAGTGTTTCTCCAACTGTGGGGCGCGCCCCCCTAAGGGGGAATGATAACCTACAAGGGAGGGCGAGCATATCGAAAAGTCGAAAACAAAAGATTATTTCAAAAAATTATTAATTTGCTGAAAGAAAGCAAATCATTATACATTCTGACATAATAAAAAGTAAAATATACGTTTAGACTGATATAATACACTTATAAATGTAACAGTACTGTGCAATATGTTTCGTGATTAATTTAACAGTATTAAGTTAAAAACAAGTTTAATAATTACCAATGACCCTATCTGCATGCCCTAAAATTATGTGCAAAATTTAATGCTTATCTTGATAATTTGAACGGTTTATAATTAAAGTCGTATTGCAGCTTTACGTCAAAAAATATTATTATTGAATTCAATATATTATTATCTTGTGGAAGGGGGGGCGATAAAAATTATGCTTGAAACTTGGGTCGCAAGCATAGAAAGTTTAAGAAGCACTGTGTTACATGGTTGATAGGTGGAAAAGAAAAAGTGAATTTTTCCATTTAAAATGTGCTTACTTTCATTTTGAAAAAGAAAGAAAAGAAAAGTATAAAATGATAGAACTAAAATAAAAAAATTAATCTCTAGAGTTATAATATAATAAAAAATAAATTATAACTTTTATCTGTTCTGTGATATATCCTGAAACATGGTTGAATACATAAGCCAATATCACATTCAGTGCATTCGTACAAAAAATTAAAAGTTCCTATTACATACGGTAAGCGAAAATGACAGCAAATGAAGAATAGAAAAGAACACACTCAAATGAAAAAAAAAAGAGTGTGTGCTTATGACAAGGCGATATAGAAGTGATAACTTCAAATTTTGTAATGTTATTTCAGTAATTAATTAGGTGAATGAAAAACAAGGGGGATATTATATTAGTATTGTCATATAAAATTATTTAATCATATGTCTTTAATCACAAAGTATCATTTTTGGCTAAATATACATATTTGTAAATTGATTGTATTCTAAGAAGGAAACAATAGTTTTATGTGGTAGCTGTGAATAAGTTATAAATACTTTAGATTCAAAATTATTTAACTATCTAAAAAAAACTCCGTCAAGCGTTGTTCCGCACTTTGTCGTGCTTTCATTTGGAACATTTGACATAATTAAATAGAATTTTGATCTTTAAAAATCTAATAAAGGCTTTGAGATTTGTCTTTTGAAAAATCTACATTAAAATTCCCACTTAAAATAATAGGCAATTTGTTCAGAAAAGTTGATCCGGATTCACACACAGTGAAGGCAACTAAATTTTTGTGAATGAATTCGATATATTTTTCTTTACACTTTGATAGAGTGAAATATAAATAGTAACCATTAGAATTATTTGTCCATTTTCTGCCCTACATTTCGCTGCATACATTTCTCTGATACATGACGTGGCCGCGGTAGCCGAGTGGTATAGGTATCGGATCGTGGCTTGCCTTGTCACGAGTTCGAGCCCAGTACCACTAAAGACCGGCCGTGTGGGGCAGCGATGCACGTTAAATCTGTCGAGAGCTGAAACG
>BMAV01004319.1:0-120008 GCA_019973955.1 Trichonephila inaurata madagascariensis | reverse complement strand
ACGGTTGAAATTTCGTAGTTCCGTTTTTGGTACAACATCAACACAAAATTCATTTATATAAGGAATCTGTATTCTTAACTCTTTTGAGTTATATAGCCAATAACTGTTTAGATTATGAGTGAGATATCTATATTTAATCAATCAATCATTCAATTTAAATTTTCTAAATTAAAACTGTCTGTTTGTACTCCTTTATAATAAATACCTTTCAATCAATTTATTGCTGAATTCATAGCAGTATATACAACCTTACATTATATTTTAACAAAAGAACTCTATCCTACACAAACTATTTTTGTATAATCAATAAGATGGGTAAATATATTTTTATAGATTATAAAATTTTATATATATTAAGTGACATAGAACGAAAAGAAAGTGATAATGCATTAAAAATGTATCTCTAGGTAAAGAATTTAAATCTGAAATTTTAAAATTTGAGGAATTTGAAATACAGCTAAAAATTGTAGTTTCTGGCATTTTCGTCTTATCTCATATCTTAACACTTATACAAAGGCTTATTAAACTAAGTAAAAATTTGTGCTTCGATTTTTAATAGTTAATTATAACTAATTACCAAAAATTTGATTAATTGAAAATTATTTATAATTAATCCTCAAAAATTGATTAATTGTATATTATTTATCTTCACGTACAATAATATAATAGCGCTTTTTTATTAAATAATTTTAAATTTTATAATTTTGATATTTTATTTCAAAGAAATGCTTTTATTTAAGCAGCATTAAAATGCAATATGTTTTACCATCCATATTTGTTAACATTATTCTGCGAAATTTACGCAACATTGTTTAATACTGAAAATTAAAAAAATATTTTGCGAAATTTTTTCTACCGATTGATTATTGTTAAAATTATTATTTTTTTTAAATTTCTTAAATTTTATTTATATTTATACTTTTACTTAACTAAAAAAAGTCAATCTTGCCTTTTTTAACATCTGAAATACTCAAATTTGGTTTTGCCATTTTTTCTTAATTTAAACCAAAAGCTAATAGATAAAAAATTTAATAATAAAAAATTTTTTAAAACTTATTTCTTCCAAAAATATACCTTTATATGAAAAAAAATACAATATTGAAAAAAGTATTTGTCACTAAACATATCTATATACAACATCACGAGATATGTAGATTATATAAAAAAAATAAATTTTTTTTGAGATATAAATAGATATGGTTACATTGTGACGCTCCTCTTTCTGATTAACATAACCCTATTTTTTGACGGCCACGAAAGGAAAAACCCTTTTCCCAACCCAATACCAAGAAGAGAAACGATCAATTTGTAAAAGAGATATCTAAAAAAAGGATAGCGCGGCAAACAGGACATTAATAGCAAAATTTGGGGCGAGCAGGTCCGGGGATTGTAGTGTGGAATCATTCTGGTCAATAGCGTGACAAACTTATTGGAATCTGGAGGACAAAAATTCGAAGCGGATCAAGAATCTTCATAGAAAAGTTATAGAATATTCTCTGGTCAAGGGACCAGACGGGAAAAGGTAATTTTGGGTATAAGTAATTGATAACAGGATTATTTGGATAATTGAGATAGAGAATCAAATTTTGGTATCGACTTAAATACGTGATTTTTTTGGGCTCCCCCCTAATTTTTAATAAGTGTCAAATTAGAACTTAAGTATTAAAAGTTCCCTTTTAATAAAAGTTGTATTAAAATTATGTCTCATCATTTTGATAATCCCACCCTCTAGCTTCCCGGGAACCGGAAAGACATGGTCATCACAGGAGGGTTTTGTCTCAATGGCGCCCGAACTATTTAATTTGGGTTGTTGAGGTGGAAATACAATTTACCTGAAATGTATTTTTCAGGGTCGGAGAATGTAGCAGGTTCATTGAGTGCATCGACAATAATATTCAGTTCAAATCCCAAGTAATCTGTCGTCTTCTTAAAAGTCATCTCGGGGGAAGGGCCTGGTATTCATTTTTGGGTTGTTGTTGGTGCAAAATAAAGACGGATTTTGGGCCAAAAAATTGGGGAAAGCTTTGGATAAAAAATAAAAAAAACTCGGCGGAGTTTTATGCATCAAAACGGGGGAGAAATCGGGACGCGACTGTTTTTGTATATAGATTAAAAATAAAAAAGAAGTTTGGGATTGGGAATGTCCCAAGCAGACTTAGTGGATCATTTTTTTTAGTTCGACTAAACCCAAAGGTACGGGACTACGGGAAGTTAGAACCCACAAAATACGATACAACTTTTAGAAGTCCTTAAATTCGAAGAAAATATTTTTGCAAATTACAAAGGGGTTATCAGAACCATAATGGAAAGACGAGGTCAAAATCCCATGGGATGCCAAATTTTTGAAGCTAATGGTAGAAACGGAGGAATTCGGAAAAAAGGGAGTAGACCAAATAACAGAAATGAGTTTTGAGAATAGCCGTAAAAATAATAGAGGGTTCGGGAGGAATAGTTTTAATAATAATGATCAAAGATTCAGCAAAGGGTTACTCTTTTCCCGAAATGAGCGAAATGATAATTTTAATAGGGGGGACCGTGAAATAAGGGTTCAGGATAATTTCAATCGAGGCGTAGGACGAAAGGGACGATTAAATATTGTAAAGGTTAATGATCAACCTCAAGGGTGTCGACAAGAAAACAATTGCTTTCTCCAATATGTATAGCACCTGTAGAACTTCCACACGTACCTATATTATTAAATAACAATTTTTAAAACCCTATGGGACACCGGGCAGATAAATCTTTTATATCGGAAGAAGTATATAGAAAATTTTTTTTCTATAAACAAAAAAAAAACGACCCCAGGAAAAAAGCACAGGGTGCGAAATGCCAAAAAAGGATTGTAGAATTGAAAATTAAGATCAGACAATTCAAAAAATTGGTCATTTCTTTTAAAAAGATTTGAAACCCATGTATTCTGGGTATAGATTTCATGGCGTAAAGAATAGTATTAGTTTTTTAATAAAAAATCGTTAAAAAAGGGGATTCTCAAATTAAGGTGGTTAAACCCAATTTAAAAAGAGGAAAAAGTTGAATAGATTTATCTAAAAAAAAATTGGGGAAGTAGAAAAAAAAAAAACTCAAAATTGTTTAGTATTTTTAAAGGGTTATTTTCAGATAAACCAGGTCTTACCATGTCTTATACCATGAAATTGACAGGGGAGAAAAAACCACCAGTAGCTTCAAGGCCTTATAAGTATGATCGCACTGCAAGCAAAAAGATTTTCACATACAAAAATTTCAAGAGGAAACGATTTTTCCCAAATTTCTCCCCATACGCGTCATGTTGTATTATGCAAAAAAAATAATGGGTTACCACCGGATAACCCGGGAAGCATATAGATTTGCAGTAGACTATAGAAAATTAAATTCGATCAAAAAGTACCCCGGTACCCTTTCCCCAATTGATGATTTATTAACGAACATCCTTTCAACAATAATGTCATCTTTTGATCTAAGAAGGGTATTTTCAAAGGCGTAAACCCCAGCGATATAGTTAAGACCGCATTTGTAAAAAGTGGCACATATGCCAAGCGGATCCCATTCGGTTTATCAGGGCAGCTCCAATTTTCAAAAGCAATTGACATAATCCAAAACCGGTGATAGGGAAGTTTGTGAGTGTTTCTGGACGACGTTATCATCGCGTCCCCATCATTCACTCACCATGTTGAACATTTAAGGAATTTTTTTCTTTTTAAAGGATGGGGATTGACATTAAAAAGGAAAAATGAAAATTTGGGGTGCATGAATTGAAATATTTGGGATTAATTATTGTAAAGAAGGAATTAAAACGGATGAGAAAAAGGTTAGAGCTATACAAGAGATAAACCACCCCGTAACTAAAAAAGAGGTATCAAAATTTTTTTAGGTATAACCAGTGGTACGCGAAATTTATTAAAATTATGCGGATATTTGTGACCCACTTTATAATCTTAAACAAAAAATTTAAAAATTTGTCTGGCCCAATGAAGCAAAAAAGGATTAAAGAGGTCAAGGAGGGGTAAAAAAAAGCGCCAGTTTTAAAATTACCAAACTTTCGGAACCATTCGATTATTTACAGATGCCAGTTCTTTTGGTTTAGGCAGTATAAACCCAAACAAAACAGACCAGTCGTATTTGCGTCCTACCGAACAACGCAGGAGGAATTTCGAAAAAGAGAATGTCTAGCAGTAGTATGGGCATTGAACAAATTTAGAAATATTTGGGAGTATTACCAATTAAGGTAATAACGATCCCCCCAAACACGCCTAACACATGGCAAAATTTATCGAGTAGGATGATTAGATGGGCACAAAAATTGAGAATTCAATATAGAATGGGAACAAAAAAGGGAACTAAAAAATGCAGTGGCTGACATTCTATCAAAAACCCAAATTAAATAGTAAAATGGGGTAAAATTAAATTTCCTTTAAAAAAAGATTTGGTACTTCTTCGCGAGAACAATTAAAGAGGGAACAAAAAATAAGAATTGGGTCATATATATAGATATTTAGAAAAACCCGGGAAAATAACTCGGTTAATGCAACGATATTTAGAATTGGTCCCACGATTTCCGTTTTTTTGAAGGATTGTTATTTTATGCGAAACACGCAACGTCATTGGGGGAAATGCGGGATACATTCCAAAATCTTAAAGGAATGAAATAATGGAAATTTATGACAAGCCAATAAGTGGACACGTCGGCAGATTTAAAAAGTATCATAAAAAATTGGGGCGTTTTTTATTTCCCCTAAGAAAAATTTATTGATCAATATGTTCTACATGCCATATGTGCCAAGTTAATAACTATAAAAACGCGTTACCAGCTGGTCGGTTAAATCCAATTATATCGAATTTCCGAATGAAAATGACGTTAGATTTATTAGGCCCGTATCCCATATCGAGAATAAGACGTAACCGCATATTTTAGTATTTAAAGATCATTTCAGCAAATGGGCTGAAATTATACCTCTTGGCCCATCTCTATAATAGGGGGATTTTTTTGATAACTTTTATATCGCGTTATGGGCCCAATAAAATTAATGGATAATGGTAATTTATATCCGAGATTTTTGAGCACTTTAAAGGAAAAAATTAGGCATAAGGCATGTGAAGTGTTGCATATCGACCCAACAAATCGGACTGAAAGAGTTAATCGAGATATGTAAATGATTAAATTACGTTAATGATCAACAGATACTTTGGGGTCAATTTTACGTGAGTTTGCTTACGCTTTCGTAGGCGGTGAATGAAACAACGGAAAACACCGGCTGAGTTATTTTTAGGTCGAAAATTGATTCAAATTTCAAAAACTAGTTATGATATCGGAAAGCTCTTTAAAATTTAAAAATTAAGATATACAGAAAAGCTTTTAAAAAACTAGACTAAGTACGAAAATTAAACGGAAAGGGGGGAAAAAAAATTTTAAAAAGACGTAGAAAGGAAAAAAATAAAGGTAAATGATTTGGGTTTTTTTTAGAAACACACCCTGTAAGTTCAGCCGCTAACAAAGTATTGGGAAATTTAAAAAAAAATTTGAGGGACCTTATAGAGTCCCAGAAGTTAGGAACTTTAACAATATTGTAATAGGAAACGGGAAAAATTAAAAAACGGAGATCAAATAAGAATATATCGTCATAGGAAATGTGACGAGGTCGAATTAGAACAGGATCCCAAAAATAAAGATAAGTCAGGGAAAATGTACTTTGGAAAAAGTACACCAAGGGGTTTAAAAGAGTCACAATATGGGAAAAAAAAATATGCGGTGAAACGTAGGTTTGAGGCAAAAGGGGTTTTAAACCCAAACAAATCAATACAAAAATACAGAGAGGACCCATAAAACAAATCATGGTCAGATCATACCTAGTTCAGTAGGGAATGAAAATAAAAATAAAGGGTTTAAATATAACCAAAAAAATAAAAGATCGGTTATCGGGGACAATGGGCCACAAAAAAGTGGCAAAGAAAGGGTAGTTTAAAAATAATAATAAAAGACAAATTATCTAGTACTATTTCCCGAGATGGGGAGCAGGAGAGAATCAACTGAAGTTCCATTTGAAAAGAAGTATAATCAAGGCCACGACGGGGAACAGAAAAACCCCCAGCCAAGAACACAATTGGGAAAGGGAAGGAAAGGAAGACAAGGAGTTTCAAGCCTTACAACAAGAAATTCCAGTACAAACAAGGAAAAAGTGAGACACCTCATCGTTGAATGTGAACGTGGGGGACCGAATATAGAAATCAGGTTGTATTTTTTATTTTTTTGATCTTCCAACTGGTCGGGAAAAAAATTATTCAAAGAAGGAAGTCTCGGGCGGTGCTTAAAAATTTTAACCGTCAAACACTACAATGAGTGTTCATTTAATTTTGGAACTTTTTACTTGTTAAAATTTTTTTTTTGGAAAAAAATTTGTATTCACACATTTGTTTACTTCGATGTATGACTTCTGAGATGCGAAAACCTTTGGTTATTTGTTTTGGTTTATTGAAAAATGTTTGTAATTGTATAATATGTGTATATATATATGTTGTTGTATTGTTACGTAAGAGGCACTGGTTTGGGGAAACCGGCAGCAAGGCACTAACAATAAAATCCCGGGTCATTGGGGGTTTTTTTTGAAACCAATGTAGGGATGGGTAAAAAAATTTTTTGTGATATATTAATATATTGATTAAAATTATGGGAAAAAGATACTTAAATAGTTTCCGGGGGGAGACTGACCCTGAAAACTTAAAATAAACTTCAATTGTTTCCAGGCTGTTAAGAAAAAGGGACAGAAGCACCCCCCATATAAGTGTTAGATTGGGTCTGGCACCCAAAATGGTAGTTTTAAGGTATAAATATTTTAAGGAACGAATTTTAAAAAGGGGAGGGGGACAAATTAAACAGTAATTATTAAGTTGGCCCAGTTATTGGGGTAAAAATTTTTTGTCACATTTAAATTAAATTGAATATTAAAATTTAAGATTAAATTGCAATGAAAATTAAAATCAAGATGATATTAAATTATAAAAGTTAAAATTTAAGATTAAAATTTCAATGAAAATTAAAGTCAAGATAGATATTGGAAATTATAAAAGTAAAATGAAGAAAGATTAAAATTTAAATAAAACCAGAAAGCGAGAAATTTAGAAATAGAATTTTACACGTAATTTATTAAGGGCTTTAGAACCCTTTAAATAAATCAAAATTTTTCTTTTGAGGGGGTTTTACGTTCCCCGGTCTTTCTGATTAACATCTCCTATGTTCTTTTTACGGCCACGATTAATGGGAAAACCTTTTCCCCCAATAAGAAGAGAAACGGATCGAATATGTAAATGAGATATACTATAAAAGGATAGCGCGGCAAACATAGAAAGAGCAATAGCATAGATAGCATAATATAGCGTAGCAGGCTCAGAGATTGTAGTGTGGAATCATTCTGGTCAATAGCGTGACAAAGCTTAGTGTGGAATCTGGAGGATCAAGAATTAGCTGCATAGCGGATCAAGAATCTTCATAGATAAAGTTATAGATTATATTCTCTAGGTCAAGGGACCAGACTGGAAAAGGTAATATTAGATATAAGTAATTAGATAACAGGATTATTTAGGATAATTGAGATAGAGAATCTAATTGCGTGATCTGACTTAAATACGTGATTTAATTTGGGCTCGACTCTCACTCTAATTAATAAGTGTCAAATTAGAACTTAAGTATTATAAGTTACTCTTAATAAAAGTTGTATTAAGAATTATGTCTCATCATTTTGATAATCCCACACCTCTAGCTTACGCGGAACCGGTAAGACATGGTCATCACAGGATGGCAATGTCTCAACATATTTATACAAAATTTCTTGCCAAGATAGTTTTTTGGCTGTCAAAAATATATTTATAGCGCCAATAACGAAAAAAGTATCTGTAATAAGCCCTATTTGGAGAACTGCTGTTTCGTGCGTTTAAATGGCACCAAATCTTTTTAAATGCAGATGCAGTTCCTTTTTGTTATGAGCGATAGAAAGGAGATAAGGCTGGACATAAAAGTAGCAGCTTTGAATATAAAACAGACGATAAATCAGCTTCTTATTACCCTCTATATCCTTATGGTCCTATTTTATTACCTTAGAACCAACAAAAGTTATTCCTCCCTTTTCTTAAATTCCGAAACTTTTGGAATAAATGATCAGCGGTTAAGAGAAATAAAAAATGGAACAATAAAGAAATAACTGTTTTTTATTCTTCTCGCTGGAACATTATTTCCCGCTTTTCAACCAAAAAAAAAAAGAATGGATTAATGGTAGCATGTTTAAATGCATGAGCTGAAACTCTTCCCGATGTCGAATTATTTTCAGGAACTCACCATTTTCTGGAATTCTTTAAGTTATCTTTCTTAACGAGTAAAAAAAAATTCTTTTTCCTTAAAGGTGTTATTTTTTTTTCAGTTTTGAGTTGATTTAGATAAATGCTATGTCAGTATAGCACAATTCCTATATACACCTTACCATTTCTTATATACCATTTTAAAATAATTTTTTTTTATCATACTGAAATTATCAATAAGATAAAATGATTTATAATGATAATGTAGACAATTTCACGCATGTTGTTCTAATTCAGTCAGAAATTTAATACATGGAACAGAATCATGCTGCAGATATTTCTTTGCATCAAAAAAAAAAAAGAAGAGCCCATTGGAGATTATTAAGGCTTTTAAACATTTAGAAATCAAAAGGTTATTCATTTATCGAACAATTTAGAGATTTTCTGAGATCAACAGAGTTCCATACTGTACTAGAAGCTGTCGTCCACTCTAGGTAACACCAGCTCTCTTCAAAGATATCAAGTTAAGGGATCCGACTACTTGCGACAACTATTTTTTAGAAAAAATGAAAATATGAGGATTTTTTTTTTTGTGAATTTTAAATTTATTTAGTATAATTTAAGGGGAAAATCATAAAACTGAAAACAGGATTTTTTTATTACTATTAAAATGGGAAAAAACTGGTAAAATGTACAAAAAGTTACATAAACGGGATCCGCTCTGTTAAAACATTTTATGAGCAAATTCTCAATTTTTCAATTTTGATGTGCTACTTTGTTATTCATGTTTGAAATGATCTTCAGGATAAGAGATATTTTAATTTTTACAAAAACTAGAGCACTTCGTCTTAGTGATTACATGAAATTGCTTTAAAAAATAGCGTAGCTTCCGTTTGTAAATCTGTTCAGTGGAAAACGACTGGACTTATCAACAGGACTGTGCTCCTGCTCATACGACGAAAATGACAATGCGGTGATTAAAAGAGAATGCACCTGACCTCTCTGAGCACTGGGATTTGTTTTCCAGGAATTCGGCTGTAAATCTATTGGACTATGAATTGTGGCATTGGAGGTGAATGGTGTGCTAAAAATGGAATCCTGATTTGAACAGCCTTAATAGTTCTTCTAAAAGGCAGCTGCGATAAAAATTTCCTTGGAGCTAGAGCGTGTCTCGATACGTGAGTAGCCAAAAGATATTTAAACCCGTGTGAAGTCAAGAGGAGATCAATTTAAATAAAATGGGCAGCATGTCAAATTTAACGGTAAATATTAATATTTTAACAAACTTTCTTCTTAAACTCAACAGCAAGGCTGATCCACTGATTCTTCACCAGTTGACCCTATCAGTCACGATGGCTTTCCATCGGTTGATTCCCATTAGTTAGAAGTCCTTTTCAACATCATCTGACCATCGTGTAGGGCCAGGGTGGGGATTAAGTCGATCGCGATCGACCGGTGGACCGCTAAGACATTTTGAGGTGACCGCCTTTACATAAAACGTTAGACGCGCATACTAAAAGAAACACAAGTGGTTATCAAGATTATGGAAACAATCGTGAATAAAACTGCAACCCAAATCTGAGAGACATTTTCAAGAATTTACTAGACTAGAATCAAAAGTTGCATTCACAGGGTTACCCATTTGACAATGTTGATGCGATGATCAACATTGTGTGTGTTGTTGCAATGTTGTGTTATCTCTCGAGGAAAACGAAGCTTTTTCTCCTTCAAAAGAACGTAATTTGTATAGAATAACTTTTGGAATCTAATAAACGAAGTAAATTATCCCAATTTTAAAAAGCTGCAATTCATTTAACACATCGTTCTTTCGCTCTACTTATCTGTGATTCTACATTTTGAACGAAGAAAAAAATTAAGATGACATAGCATTCCTGTTCCACAGACGACCACTTAGAATTCAGTGCAAGATTAGCAGTTAGTTATTATATACCGAGATATTTAAGATTCTGTGGGGGGGATAATATGAAGACTAAGTCTTCTACTGAGACATTAGCTATGAGAACTAATTTTAAGTGAAAATTATTCATTTTTTGATGTATTGAGAATTGTAAGAAAATGCATCATTTGATATTATTAAATTTATGGGTATAATTATTATGTTTGTATTTTGTGTTTTACTTCAAAGGTAGTTTTAAAAAAGTAAGTTTTTCTACTGTAGTTATGTAGGTAAGTAAACATATCCTGTATTTATTATTAGTATTTATTGTTGTTATAGTACAAATATTGTTGAGCTTCTTCTATTTTTTTTTGCTGATCACACCTACGTCACAAGGTGGACCGCAACACCTTGAAAAAATTAAAAGTAGACCGTGCCAAGAAAAAGTCTGCCCACCCCTGGTGTAGGGGGACATTTTCTATGTCTTCAATTTTCGAAAAAGTTACTTTTTTGGTAGAAAAAGCATCGGCATATCTATGCAGATGGCCCAGTCACCTCAAATACGTGATGCTTTTATAGTTCTCACAAATTTAGCTTCGTTAACGGTATTTTTATTCCACATACAATTTTAGTTCTGTCAATGGGATAAAAATAATTTTCCCAAATACTCTTTCGAACATCACATATATATTAGATAGTTTAACAATAAAAATTACTAAATATGGTATTTTTTTGATACTTCTATTCGAAACAATAATTTCCTTTGCCCTTTCAATTGTTACAGCGTTAATGAAAATACGTGACCTAAAAAATATTTGTGCATTTATTTCCCCCCAAAACAATTGAATTCGAAGAGTTCAGATCATAGTCCATTCAAAATGACAGCCATTAAGCCTTTTGTTTTTTGTTGTTATGTTCAAGGTTAAACGCAGGAAACAGAAGTCAAAGGGTTGCATGTATACGAATTTAGAATGTGGCTTTTATTTTAGAACGAATTACAGGTGTCTCATTGTTCAAAATACAATTTAAATAGAAAATTACAAGGTAATGTTTCATATGTAAAATAATTCTGTTGTAAAAGTAACGTTAGACTAAGAGGTAGGGAATCTTTTCTACCTGAAAGGGCAACACAATAATGCATCCTTTGAAAAAAAAATTTCCTGGTTTACGTATAGCTCAAAAAATACTGCATTGCTTTTAGAAGATATATTTCTTTAAAAGATACTTCATTTAGTTATAACAAGGCTGATATGAAGAATCAAGGCCTTCTTGGGGTAATATCCATATGGAGCCTTGAGTTCATATCTGATTTTATTAAAAAGTTGATATAAGTGGACTAATATATATTAAACTAACTGGTAAACCCACTCTTCTCACGGGTGGGTTGAAATCTTATAAAATAATAGAGATTGTTAACTGAATTGAAAATTAAAAAATAGCTTTTAGCTCAACAAAAAAAATCTTATTTGCCTAATTTTAAATCTGCAGGCTAATAGCTGAAAAAAGGGATATTTTTTTAAAAATTTGTAACATTCCCGTAACCCCCTTGTGGGTCGACTTCTGGAAATTCCCTTCTAAGAATATCTCTGCTCAGAAAAAGTAGCGTGTTTTCTAAATTTCAAGATTGTAGGGGTTTAGTCGTTCATAAAAGGAAATTTTAAAATATAAAACCCCCTTGTAAGAACCCTTGGTGGTTGATTTTCCCAAACCCCTACAACAACTACCACTAAACCTACTACAGATCTCTACTCTATGAAAGGAACATGCCTGCTAAATTTCAAAGTTTGTTGTTCTAATAGTTCACCAATGAAATATTTATCTATAACCCTGTAACCTCTCGCAATAACCCTTGGTGGTCGATTTTCACAAAACTCCCACCTAGAAGATCTCTACTTTATGAAAGGAGCATGCCACCTTATTTTAAAGTCTGTAGATGTAATAGTTTGAAAACGGGAATAATTGTCTAAAACCCCTCTTTAACCCCTCGCAACTCCATTAGGGGTCAATTTTCATAAAAACCTCTTTTGTTGTGGTTCTTTAGTCCAAGAAAGGAACATACTTGCCTAATTTCAAATATGTAGTTCTGTAGTTAAAAAACTTGAATATTTATCAATATAACGGCACCCTCTTAATCCCCCTTGGCTGTCGATTTTCACAAAACCCTTTCTTAGGAGATCTCTACTTCATGAAAGAAACATGCCTGCTAACTTTAAAGCATGTAGATCAATTGTTCAAACATGGAATATTATCTATAACACCTCTTTAACCTCTCGCAGTTTTCCTTAGGGGTCTATTCTTGAAAACACTTTCTTTGTAGCTGATCTACTCCACAAAAGGAACATGTCTGCTAAATTTCAATTCTGCAGGTCTAATAATTGAAAAACTAGAATATTTATCCATAACACCACTTTAACTCCTATGACCCCCTCCCCTTTGGGTGTTGATTTTTGCAAAATCCTTTTCTTAGCGGATCTCTACTCCACGAAAGGAACATGCTTGCTAAATTTCAATTCTGCAGGTCTAATAGTTCAAAAGTTGGAATATTTATCTCTAACACCATTTTAACTCCTCTCAACCCCCCTTGGAGATGATTTTCGCAAAAAACATTTCTTAGTGGATTTCTACTCTATGAATGGAACATGCCTACCAAATTTGGTGTCTATAGTCAAATTGTTCAAAAACGAGAATATTTATATATAACGATACTTAACTCCTCGCAACGTCTCCCCCCCTCCTTGAGGTTTGATTTTCGCAAAACTTTTTCTTAGCGCATCCCAACTCCATGAAAGGAACACGCCAATCAAATTTGAAGTTTGTAGGTACCTAGAAATATCGCAATGAAGAAAGAGAGAGAGAGTGAGTCGCTTTTCTCCCTTTTTTATAGATGGAATTGAATCTGAAAATCCTGACGCATTGTGGAAGTTAGGAAAAGGAGGTACCCCATCAACTATCCTCCTTAATACTTAAATGATTAAAAAATTGTGTAAAACACCATTTCCAACATCCCTTGTGTGTGTGTTGTTTTTATTCGAAATTTAAAATTAATATTACAAATGTTTTGATTAAAAGGGTTGATTATGTACACTTTGAAAGTATTAAGAGAGTGGATTGGCAACGAAAATATTGAAGTACTGATAACTGAAAATTTACCTAATAGATTACCTATCCCGAAAGATATAGAATTTGTACTTTTTGTTCATCTAAGAAATGCAAGATGGCAAAATACGTAGGCAACTTCTGTAACAAGGTTATTTGTGGAAAACAACTTTTAACATCTGCCGAAAGCTCAAACGCTAATTTTCAATTCCTTTTCTATTTTTAATTGAAATATTATAATAGTTCTCGTAAGATACACTAATTTGGTTGAAATAAATAAATAAAGGAAGTATAAAAACGCTTTTAGAAAATGTTTTTAATTCATGATCTATGAGTGAAGAGTTAGTTTAAGAAAAATACTGATTTAAGTTTAATTTTTTAGGGTTAATATTCAAAGCACATTCTTATAATGGACTCAATTCATGACGGCCACATGATAAAGGCAAACAAGTGTTCTCCATTGAATTCAAAACATACATTAAACTAATTGTACTTGTTGTTCTATTTTGTAAAACTTGGGTAAAATTTGAAATTTTATAATTGGGTAAAAATATCCAAATGTTATAAAAAATAAATTTCTTCAAAAATTTAAAATTAAAAAAAAATCCCTTATTTGATGCAAGTACTTTTAAATAAAATGCATTTTGTCTACCTATATTCATTTTTGTTGTTGTCAAATTTGTGTGTTTTAAGAGAAAGTTTTTGAAAAGATCAAAAGTTGGCAACGACGAAGCGCATGAACTGATTAGCTGGAAACACATAATTTGTTTTATCGAGTGACTACGACGTCACATGATATTTTGAACTGATTGGCTAAAAATGCGTGGTTATCATTATCATGTGATTAATGACGTCTCACAAATTGGGCCCATTCAATGAAGTTTTGATTGTTTTGAGCGATCGGAAAATTTTGCTTCAATGATTAATCAAAATTAAACTAAAGATATTCATAAAAGTAAAAGGCTTTCTTATTTTAAACTCAAACTCAAAAGCTCAGATTTTATGGTCCTTAAACCATATGCTTTCTATCATTGAGTTACCGTAGTCCATTATCTTATTTTGCATTTATTTATAAAAACATTGGACTAATTAAAGTGAATTATTACTATTAAAGTAAACTGGCATATGAAGAGAACTTTTCATTTCTTAGAATTATATTCTTGCTATTCAGTGTTCCAAAACCAATAATTGTCCATTAACTTTATTCGTGATTAAATCTATGTTTGTTTAATTTTATCATTTATTTATCGTAAATGGGTGAATGAAATAAATCGTGTTTTGTTCAACTGAAATTTGTTCGTTATTTTAATGAAGTTAACAATTCAAATTTTTTAAAAAATCACTTTTATAAAAATATTTAATAAAAAAATAGCTTGAACTCATCGAATACATACAAAAAAAATATTTTAATAGTAAATAACATATAATTAGTGTAATACAAACAATATATATTTCGATTTTTTTAAAAAAAAATATACATTTATACGCTTACAATTTTATTTCACAATAACATTCATAGTAAAAAATAAGGGTGAGAATAGAACACTATGCAACAAAAGGGACTTGATGCTCAAATTTTTAAAAAAAAAAAAAAGAAGGAAAGAAAGAAAGAAAAAAAAAAGTGACGAAGAAATAACAGTTCAAAAAGAAAAAAAAAAATTGAATAAGCAAAATGTATCAACATATTTTTTAACACTTTTTTTGTCAGAAGAGACTAAAAAACTATTCTTTTTCTTGCTACGTTTGCTTAGCTTAGAACAATATTTGCTTTCTTTTTAAGAATAATATTGTTTATGAACATCCGCATTCTGAAAAAAAGTATGAAGATAGGAAGGGTTTATTATGACTCACATTTCCAAATATTTAGCTCGCAGCTTCATTCGAACATCTGTTCGGCTTAAAAATATGATTTTTTAAAAATTTCTTTCAAGTACTTGGCACTGTCACGTTCATTGCTAATCTATATAAAAAAGATTTAAAGTTAAAATGCAATGTATTGTGTACACTAACATAAATTTTCATCAAATTAAAATTAACAATTTATTTGATAATTATCAAAAAGCATTATTTCTAACCTTTTTTCTTATTCTGCCAGTTGAACGATTTAATTATTTGGAATGGATAAGCATATCTAATAATACATTTCTGAAGGTATGGAAATATTCTATTAAGAAAATTCAAATATCAGAATAGAATTTTGTGTTAAAGTTGATTTTAAAATTGAAATTTATACATAGAAATATATGCATATAGGATACAGCCTATCCAGATGTAATATAACAAAATATATTTCACTAATTTTCTTCAAAAACTATCGAATTTCAAACCTTCCAATGGTAGCCTTGTTAGTTTTTCATCCATCTCTCTCTCACACTATCTATCTCTCATACGAAGTCGAGGCTATCACTGAATTCTTTAGTCTAAGTCAGAATAGTTTGCTGTTCGTCTTTACAGGAAGGATTACTTTTCCAGGCTTCTGTCCCACGAAGTGGCTCTCGATCGCGTATCCTATATGTTTCAAAAAAGTCCTTATAAATTTGCTGGGAGTAGAGAAATAATTTCCTATTGGATGTGCAAACTGGACGGAGAAAAGCTGTCACGGTTTTCCTCAAAGTTTATTACATCGCATTAAAAAAATAAACCTTATTTTAAAATTTTATAACAAACTTTTTTTTTATTATTTATGTAACAGTTATCAACTTTTTCAAAACAACAGTTTTTTAGTTCACAAGTGGTACAAATAATCTTTCTTGACAGTTATTCTTAAAGATTTTTCACTAATATAATCATAGTAATTTCATGCAAATTTTTTACCTGATCATAAAGTTTTGCCTCATTTTTTTACATCAGAAAAGTTCAATTTCATAGCAATTTACATAAAATTAGAAGAAAATTATTATTGATGACTCACATTATCGCTAATATACGAAGCAAAGCATTCAAGAGTATGCCTATTTCTACTAACAAAACCTGTTTTTTAATCATACTACTCTTTTTATAAAACTAAGAAGACAGAATCGTAAATAAAAAAATTAGATGTACCAACTTTTTAGCAATTCTTGTTTTATGCTTGATACGATTGCTAAGATTGATCATAAAGAAAATGCATGCTTAATTGAGTTATTAAAATGATATAATACTCTTATAATTGTCACAGAAAAAAGAACAATGAGCATTTTGCATTAATTAGGGGAAAAATGTTGAATGTAAGATTATGTAATTGTTTCTTTTTTGAAACTTTTAGAGATCAAAAATAATTTTTTTTTGAAAAAAAAAACCCACCAAAATATAACTTCAATTATGTAAATAAATAAAAAGGTATGACCGAGAAAGATACAGTTGAAGAAAGAGACAAGTACTATTTTACCCAATTGCAGTTATTTTACGTACTTGACTAATTCAAATGTTAATTACATCGGTGTATTACACTTACCGTAAAATCCGGCGTATAATGTGTACTTTTAACACAAAGTAGGATCGAAATTTACGGGTGCGCGTTATACGCCGAGTATAAAAAAATAAAAATAAAAAAGATATGAGCATAAAACAAAATTTAGACTTCTGCATAAATAGAATACCGTTTGTGTTTGAAAGCAATGGCGTACCTTATGAACTAAGAGAGATTTGTATAGTTCTAGAAGTAGGCTATATTTTTAAATACCTGGTAAAATACCATGAATAAATGACTGCAAAACATAAAAGCGTTGCCTAGATACATTTCAGGTTTCTTCGTGAAAAAGGGGGTGCGCGTTATTCGGCGAACATACCAAAACATTAGAAAATACAGCTTAAAGTATAGGTGCGCGTTATACACCGGATTTTACAATATTTCTTTTTTTTCTTTTTTTAGCTTTATTCTTTCATTATTAAGAGAGTTATGTTATTTATACATACGCATTATATCATAATTTCAAAATCTATATTTCACACTAAAACTAACAATAGTTCTGATTCTTTAAAAAAAATATTGTTATTTTACTTTATTTTCTCATACAGAATTTAAAAATCAAGTTTCTTAAATTAGAATTAGATTTTGGGCTTAGCAGAGCTCTATACGTCATGAATATGAAAGCATTTATCTTTTTTACATCTTCAGAATCAACTGCTATTTCTATCTGAAGAACGATCTATTGTCTTAGCTTTATATATTAGTTCGACTCTATTGTTTGGATACTTTCAAGAAAAATTTACTTATGAATCTTTTTATTGATATCGATGAACCATATAATAAAAAGGTTGTTTTATTATGTTCTTAACAAAACAATTTGTTTCGATAAATGTTCCATTTAGTTGCGTGTAATAAATTCTACTTAATTTTTCTGTTCCTTATTACTCTTTTCCTAATCTTCTGCAGGACAATATAACGTTCTCTTTTAGAAGATGGCACACAGTTACAGAACGTTTTATGGAACGGATGCAACATTTTTATGATATGCAGTTAATGGAAATTGAAAGAGCTTTCATAGAAATAAAAAGGAATGCGATTATTAGAGTCGTTAAAAGAATTAGAGTCGGTAAAAGAATTGACAAAAAGTAATATATATGTAATAATTCCCTCTATTAACCTTTTTATTAACTCTTCGTACTAATATTTAAAATAACTTTAATTCTTTGAATTAAAAATAACATTGTAATCTTAATCGTAATCGGCTAGTCCGAAATCCCTGTCCCGCCCAATCTATCCAATCAGAACTACTATTACGTAATAATCACTACCGGTATAAAAGCAAAAATCTTGTGTAATCGCTCTCTTTTGTCTGCTTGCCTTCATCATGTAATCAGCCGGTTGCCGCACGTTCTGTGTTTGTGTCATGATGTTTGCTTCTTGTTATGTGTAATGCCGTCCCTACTTGATCTCCAGGTGTTTCCAGATGTGAATAAACTGGATTATTGATTTACATGAGTGCTTCTTCGATAATACAGTACTCGACCACTTGCCACGTAACACAGGAAAATCCCACCACCAGCCCCGCCCTATCCTTTGGTTCGCTACAGTAATAACATCCACTCGCCACGTCTTACAATTATTTTTACCACTCAACAGAATTATTATAGAAGTATTTCTCATATATATATATATATATATATATATATATATATATATATATATATATATATATATATATAGGACGGTGTCTAGGGATAATGGTAATGGTGAATTTTGAACAAAAGAAAGCATTGTAGCCAAGTTAAACAAACAATTAATTTATTAAGATTAAGAAAATTAAAGATCATGCTATTCACAGCATTTAATTATTTACAAAAAGAAGGTAAAAGGCAGTTCGAATAGAGAGCAGGGTTCACCTGCGAGATGGGGAAGCCAAACACGGTTAAGCCGAAAGAGAGGTCTGCTTCATTTTTTAAAATGAAGCAGCTAAAGGGATTTTGAACCTTATTCGTTCATAATCGGTGTAGAAGTGATCCCTCGCTCATAGGGGCCACATATGGCATCTGACATCAGATATTGAAATCCCTCTAGATTTGATTTGGTTTGTTTGGCGTCGCTATCTCTTACAATCGGAAAAGTATTGAAATTTTTAAAGACATTTTAATGAATTATATTTAAAACTAATTTAATACTATTTCCTACATATATTTTTCTATTGTAAAAGTTGTTCCTTTTTGTTTCTTTTTAAGAAGGAATTGGTAATCAGCTTTTACAGGCAGTCGTCAACCAAATATGGGATACTGAAAACTTCGCAATTCGCAGCTGGACTGATAGAGATTTAAGTAAAACTAAATTTTGGTGTTGCGATGGGTTCATCGCGTTTTCTACTAAAAACTCCTCTTGGGTTCTTTGGGGCTGAAAAAGGCAAATTCTTTCCAACCAAATCTAGAAGCGAAACGTGAATATGCAAATTAGAAACCTTTTAAATAGCAGAAGGTTAACGTAAGCGTATGACTTATTGGGGAGTGATTATGCTAGTCTGTTTTAAACGCGTGAACTGATGGAAGAGAACAAAGCCGTCATTGAGTGTGAAGCTATCCGTGACAGAACGATCAAGTCAAGGTGGATACAATCCCACACCTCTAGGTCACGAAGATAAATTAGGAGTAAGGTATCACCCACGGGCGAATAACTGACAGAGTGTTAATCTATAAATTAATTATATAGAATTTGTGACCGGTTCTATCCGTGGAACTTCAGCTAATCCTCTTGAGGACTTCTTCTGTGATTTCTTTATTTTAGTTTAAAAACCGCTTTCCGTAGGGATGACTTGATTTTATACTAATGCATATGCTATTTAAACCCTGCCATTGGGGTGTTTGATGTTAATCATGAAATCTCTTCATGGTAGAAAGTGAATTTCGACTAGGAAATCGTGCGGCTTTAAATTAATATTCATCTTAGAATCTCTTCAGTGTACGTGTATGAGAATGTAATGTACCCTCTAGCGTTCATAGAGATTCAATGTATCTGTCGCAGGGAAATGATTAAATTAGAGATTTCCTCAAAACCCTGAGGGAGAAGATCAATTCACAAGATGTTTAAATAAGAGCTCTGTAAGGTGATTTCTCTAAGGAAAGTAAGTGATTTGATCAAATTCCTAACCTGTTTCTGTGAAATGATAAAATAATATTGTCAAGAGTTTAAAAGTGTTCCTTTAGCAAATAAGGTGCATTATTAAAAGTTGAGTAATTAATACAATAATAACCATTGAATTACAAATTATTTATTCGAAATTAATTAACAGAAATAATTAGAATAAAACTGACATTTTTTTTAAAAAAAACCCCGGATATTTGTAGTACAATTTCAAACTTTTTTTTTAATTATACATTAATGCAGTACTTCAGAAACATCCTACTGTATTTGTAACACCTTTTTTTCAGTTATTATTTCTTTTTCTAAAATAGCTTTTTTTATTATCAAAAAGCTTTTTTTTTATCTATAAAGAGGGCGTGGTCAAATTCCCTAATTCGTTTGTTTACATTTTTCAATGAAATTTTGTCCAGTTTCTAATTTTCAGGCATACAAAAGTGATATATTAATCGAAAGATAATAATACAAATAATATAGCTAAATAAAATTAAAAAAATGATACTAAGGTCATTTTGTTTTGGTGCGTCACGTCAGAACCCCGGTGCTGCCTGGCACGGACGAGGAGAGGGGGGGGGTAAAAGGAAGTGGTAACAAGCGAAAATAGAGCTCTACAAATGCTGACTTGTTCATTTTATCATTTCACTAAAACAGTTCATGCATTTGAACAAATCACTTAATTACATTGGGGAAATGACCTCAAAGAGACGTTATTTTAACATCTTGCGAGAATTGATCATCTCTCTTAGGGATTTGATGAAATTCCTAATTTCATCATTTTCCTCTGACATATCCTTAGACTCCAATGAGGGAGGAGTCGATTCCAGAAGAGCAGAGCTAATAAATTCCAGTCCACTACCAGAGAGCCTTTTTTGAGTATTTAAGGTATCCGACTACGTTCGGAACCGTGATTTTGCAAAAGCGTATAAATGGATAATATTTATGATATTTAGTGTCACTTAAATTAGAAAATATATATAAAATTGCTTTAAAAAATTATTATTACAATAAAAAAAGTATTTAAGTACAATATTTTGACAAAAAAATGAACATAGAATGACCCATTTTCGAAATATTCTCCTTTTGTGAAAAATGCTTCTATTACAATAATATTTTGCCTGTATATAGCTCAGACTTCTCAACAGAGGCTCAATTAGAATTTTTGAAATACATAACTTAGAAGTGGGTTTATCCATGTTTTACGACAACAGAGGGGAGAAATTTTAAGAAAAAAACGCCGATCATTATTTCATTTGGTTGTAACTCTGAAAATAATGTGAATTTTTCAAAAAAAAAAATAGTTAAGACTCTCTGGAGAAGTTTTTGCTTTATATGAGCACACACACACACACAAAAATATTATTATTTTAGAAGAATTTTTTATAAAAGGAGAACATTTTGAAAAAAGGTTATTCTAAGTTAATTTTTTGCCAAAATATTGTATTTAAATAATTTTTTTTGTCAAAATGGGCTTAAAAGAATTTTATGCATGTATTCTAATCTAACAAGGAGAGGGCATGACTAAGGAAATTCATTTCGGGTCGAGACTTGGTGTAATAGAAGTTCTCCTTTAGGGTGTTCATCCCTTAATGTAATTCCTTCGAATGGCCAGTCAATTCGGAGAAAACAGCGTTCGAAATTCATGCTTAGCTTTTATACAATTAAGTTTCAATTTTTTTTACCGGCCAGTGGCTCGATTGGTAAATCGTCTGCCTTCAATGCGGTTGGATCCGAGTTCGAATCAAGCGAAAAACATTTTTTTTTTAATTCCTTTAATTATTTTTTTAAATAAATCAATTTATTTATGAAAGGTTTATTAAATATTAAAATGATATTCTGCGTAATTATTTTGCATTTTATACAGTAAAAAAATACTGTAATTATATGAATATTTATATAATGTTTAATAAATAAATTTTTATATAAATAAATAATATTTATAATAAAATATATAATAAATATTAAATGATATTTTACATAAAAATTATTTATAAATAGTTTTATAATGTGAAATACAATATACTATAAATGAAATATTATATGTATGTATATATTTAAAAGAATTTATAAAATTTATTATTATTATTAAATTAACTATTTCGTAATTATATGAAATACTTAATAAGTGCTTTTCAAATAAATCTATTTAATTTTAAAAAAATATTTAATAATTTTAATAATTGTATTTAAATAATTTTAATATTTTTAATTAATGGTCATCAATGATTTGTAATTAATATTAATTAATTATTTTAATTAATATAAAGTAATTATTTTAATCAATATAAAGTAATTATTTTAATTAATATTAATCATTTATTCTATTTAATAGTAATCATTTTAATTAATGTTAATTACTTAATTTAATTAATATTAATTACACATTTTAAATTAACATTAATTAATTACTTTTAAATAATATTATATTTAAATATTTTAATGAATAATTAATTTTAATTAAAATATTTTTAATTAATTTTAATTAAAAATATTTTTAATTAATTTTAATTAAAAATAATTTTAAATAATTTTTATTAATACTTTTAAATACCGAGAATCGTGCCGAGCTATCGTTGTTCGAGAAAAACTTATATAAGGAGCTCTGACCACAGTTAAATTTTTTTGAATAATCTCACATAAATTAGATTAAATTCTTTAAAAAAGGAATTTTCTTTTAGTATCCGATTTTTTCTTTGAATTTCTTTCGTATTTGATGATTAGTTCTGGAGGTATTTGGGGAAATTATTTCAGGGGACCATAAACTCAAAACTAAACTCAGTGGTGCAACAGTCCATTGTAGAGCCAATGCCTACTGTGCTCATCTCAGTTTTCGTGATCTTAGACATTGAGGTGTATGAGCAGATGTCCCGGTCCTGAGGCAAATTTGACGCGAAACCCCCAGTATTTAATTCCCAAAAACCATGTACTATAATTATTCTGTGCATGTTATTCTCATTGTTTTTATTTTATTTCGTTGCTGAAAACGGCTTTTTTAAGTCTCTATGTTTTTTTTTAAAATCGTAATTTCCAAATACGAAACATTTTTTGTACTATCATAGAGAGAATTCACGAAAATACGTATTTTAGTCGTAGGACATTCAAATGTAAAAACAATTTTGCTTCTCTAATAATTTTTTTTTCTAACCGTATTTAACAATTCATATTTCTCAAAGTAAAAGTATTTTATTCAATTTTTAATGCTCTTTGAATTGAAAAACATTATTAGTAAACATGAGTATTAAGTAGAATTTTTTTTTTCCATCCTAAAATTTTGTAATATTCATTCAACACTAAGGGACATTTTTTAAAGCTTCATAACAAAGGAGCTCACAAAAAGAACTTTTCGAAATTTAATTCTTAGGATAATTTTAAGATAAGAAATTAGATACGAGTGAAAAAATAAGGTTTCATTCTATTTTAGAAGTTAATTAAATATGCTCATTAACTAAATAATTTATCTATTGAGGTTCTAATTTAGTTATTTTGAGCCACTAATTTTAATACCAATTTCGTTGAAATGCAATGAAACTTCCAGTAATTATTAAAGATGTTCCATTTTTTTCGACGACTACGGGTCTTAAAATAGAGATAAAATAAATAGAAATAATATATTTCTCTCCTTAATTACATCTTTATTTTGTGGTTATGTTATTTACTTTTAAGATGTGCTATGATAGGAATGTGTAATTAGTTGCCAGATTGTTATCATCCATTTTTTCTTACTGTTATATCATCAGTTTGAGAGAAAAAATATGTAGCACATAATAAGAAAAACATCTTAAAATATCTTAACAGCAATTCGCGAGATAATTTTGTTGACAACAATTTTTGTAAGTGTAATTATTTGTGCTTGGTAAAGACGATATTTGTGCAAAAATTTTTTTATAATGGCAAAAGAAACTTGATTTTTTTAAATATTATGTTTATTTTTATTTGTTAGAATAAGGAATATTAAAGCTGATATAAGCTATTTTTCATATATTATAGAATAAAACCATAATATTTTAAATCCTCAACGTGGAGCTTTATAATTTCCGTGCCATTTTGTAATAAACACTTCGCCTCATCTATTTTTATTTTAAAAAAATTAAAATATATATTTTTTTAATACTGAAAAAAATTAACAGATAAAAAAAACACTTTTGCTTAAAAATCGTGTAAAATATAGTGGCCCACAAAAGTGTTCACACGCTTGCAATTTTCTATAAAATTTAATGTTTTCGACTAATAAAAATTAAGATATCGGAACTGTATTTTTTATAATATCTGCAACTTGTTCTTATTGAAATAATACGAGTATAATCAATTTTAAAAAGATAGTATAACTATTATTTTAAAAAATTAATAATCATAAAACTATTTAAAAAATTACGTACCAAAAAATATTCGTACACTTAAAAAATTTCTTTACAGTATTAAAAATACAACTTTTTATTTAAATATATTTATTTCTTAATTTAGTACTTAGTAGTATATCTGTTAGCATTCACAAAAACTTTTAAACGTCTTGGTATAGATTTCATCAGTTTTTAAAAAATTTTCTTTTATAATTTCTGCTTAAATGTTCCTTCATTGTTTTTACTTAACGTTTTGTTTTTAAATGTTGTGTGTTTTCTTTCTTAAAATTCAAATTCTCACCAAATACGTTTTACTGGGTTTAAATCAGGAGATTTAGGATGTCTTTTCAGAATTTGGTGACGGTAATAAAGACACCAAAGGCGTACGTTGAGAGTAGTGTTCTTGGGGTCATTATCTTGTTAAAAAAATGAAGTCCTCTCCATTATCAAAATTCTGCCCGAATAATTTCAAATTATTGCTTAAAATATTTAAATAAAGCTAATAGTTCGGAATGTCATAAAAAAATACCAAATTACCTAATTCTGAAGCAAATTTACACTCTCACACTAGAACAAACTGAATTAATTGATACTCACTCCATTAAGAAATTATATTCATTTTCGTTTCTGAATTATGAGCCAAATTTTTAAGTAGTGCGATGTATAAGCGAATGAAAATAAATGTAATGATTTATTCGCAAGCAAAAATATAATTTTCAAGATTAATTTATTGTAAATAATTAATCAATAGTTTGATAAATCATTTATGCCACATTTTTATTTATATTTTAATACAATGTCCCTCAAACAGTGGGGCACGTCCCCCGGGGGGGCGGAGCATATAGAAATTTGAAAACAAAAGATTATTAAAAAAATTATTAATTTACTGAACGTAAATAAACAAATACGAGTACATTCTGACATAACAAGAAATAAATACACATTTACACTGATATAATACACATATAAATGTATCATTGCTGCACATACAATGTATTTTATAAATAATTCAGCAATACTAAGTTAAGAACAAGTTTAATAATTACCATTGAACCCATGGCCTTGTCATATATAAAATTACATACAAAAATTAACTCTTATCTTGCTAGTTTTTAGGTTTTAGAATTTATCCCTTAACTGCCAATTAAAAGATACGTGATTCGCTCTCCAATGACACCATTTTAAACATAGGCGTACGTATATGATGTATTGGGGGTGGGAAAAGAAAAGGAATAAAAATAAGCAAATTCTTTGAAATAAGTCAATCCTTCGCAAATACTGTCAAGGTCTTTTTATTGCATTCCAAGGCCTTCGGAATAATTTTATGAATAGCAGTGCACAGAATAAATCGTACTTCGTAAAGACGTATATATACGTCCGGGGCAATTAACACTTTGGTTGAGCGAGACGCTTATATACGCCGGTGCTACTTAAGAGGATAAAGTTGTTTGAATTGAATATTGATTGATATAAATAAATTGAATATAAATTTTGATTGAATATTGGGTCGCAAAAATTGAAAGTTTGTGAAGCACTCTATTAACCCAATAGGAAATTCCCTCATTATAATTACTTTCTAGAATTTAAGATGCATGGTAGACGAAAGCCTTAAATGTCAATTTGCCCGAAGTAATTAAATTTTAATTGAAAATTCCCTAATTTTTATCGTGAACGTTTCGATTAAAATTCCCTTGGAAAAGTTTTAATTAATGTTATATTTTCTTCTCTTTTTGAATCCTTTTTTATTAATTACTTTTATTTCTTTTCCGCAAAAACAAAGCTTTAAAATTTTTACCAAGTATATTTAATCATATTTACGCTACTCTTATTTGTGTGCAAATTAATACTAAACATATTTATGTATCAAACATTTTCATTTGACTAGTCAAAAGCGAACATATTTTAAATAAATAAAAAGAAAAGCTATAAATGTGCATTCTCTTACAATAAATACTTTAATTTTTATTATATTGGGAGGAGGGAAGTAAAGGAATAAATAAAAGCAAATCCCGTGAAATAAGTAAATCCTTCGCAAACAGTATCAAGGTCTTTTTACTGCATTCTAAGGCCTTCGGAATAATTTTATGGATGCAGTGCACAGAAAAAATCGTGCTGCGAAAAGATGCATATATACGCCAGGGGAAATTAACGCTTTGGTTGACTGAGACGTTTATATGCACTGGTGGCACTTAAGAGGCTAAAGTGGTGTTGTAGCTTCAGCATCAAAGTCTTGTCTTCTTGAATTCAATATATTGTTATTGTATGAAAGGGGAGGGGGAATTATGATTGAATATCGGGTCGCAAATATTGAAAGTTTGAGAAGCACTGTTTGATTAAGTATGGTTGCATTCGAGGGCTCCCATGATAAACAAGCGGTCCTGGTCACGAACTCGAACTCGTCATTGTATCGGTAGAATCGAGGTATGGATCTTGATGTCATTGGAGACCCTGTCTGATGCCCTTTAAATCTATCGAAATAAAAATACTCGAGTTGCCATTGCCATCCTCAGTTGCCCATTTAGAGAGTGGGTTGCCAGTTCCTTATGTGTCATACTCGTCACTTGAATACGGTTCAAAATTCCGAGAACCATCCGTTTTCAATAGTTTTCGTGTAGCTTCAGAGTGTGACGTTCTTTTAAACAATTCGTATAAAGAAGAAAAAAGTAATTAAATTTTTTTTAAAATCAATTCTGCATTAAATTTCATAAATAAAAATTGAGACGAATGAATTAATATTTGAAAATGTATCAAAATATGTCGCCCCATCCTCTAAAGTTTGATAAAATTTCTTTAAACCAGTTTTTAAATTATTGGAAAACTTTACTTGCACTTTTTTTCTTTATGAAGGGAAAGGGTTTTTAAATTCTAACTTCATCAGAAATAAAGCACAGAGTAAATTTAAAATTAAAAAATAAAATTTAATTAATGAATGAATAATTGAAAAAATTGTATTAACATCAAGGGTCATCCACTACAAGTTTAAGAAATGTATTTGAACTTCAGTGGATGAATAGAAAGTATTTTGTTAACGATTGAAAATTTCAACAAGATATATAAATAAATATATTTATAGGGAGAGAGGGAACTAATAGTAGGAGTTGAACAAAAAGAGTCTCTTGACAGCAGTATGAAAAAATCAAATGAATGATAAATATTATGAGTTAATTTGTTTATTTTCCAATATACAAGAATTAAAAAAATTTTGATTGGACTTTTAATAAATTTTTCATGATTTATCAGAAATTTCGAATTTTTCATGATTTATCAGAAATTTTGCCAAAATTTAGAGTTATTAATAATGAAAGATGGATTTTAACATGTGAAAGTAACAAACAAATATATTTCGAGGACAACTTTCATATTTTATTCATCATTCCGTATCAAATTCGAGAAATTAAGAGGGGAAAAAAATTCATTCCAAAAAGTTTCGAATTTTCCAGAAATAAAATGAAAATTCTGCCATTAAAGTTAATAAAGAAGATGATGAGGACGATGAGGATTGGACAGAAGAGGGGAAAAGAAGTAAAGAATCAAGCAATATGTCGCGACCGACGTACCTCATTTTAAAGTTAGAGGTAAGTTTCTCCAAAAGTTAAGGCTCAGCAATTTTTCAAGATACTTGGGACATGAACTATTCCACTTTTTTTTGTTCACTTGATATATTTCATTTATGAGGAAGGTCTTTTTTTAAATGAGAGATCTAAGGAAGTTCTTTTTTCGAAAAGGGTGTGGTGGGGTGGACAATAACGATTCTTCCGTTACTAAAACGTTCATAATAATTAAGTTAATCATCAAGTAACTTACTTTAATAAAATAAATATTAGGATTACAGTAGGCAATATTCATTTGAATATCTATCTATATGCCAAGCTCTTAAAAAAAATTCAGCATACAGCATATTCCGCCGTAAAATGCGCATATACTCTTCCAAACTGCAGTTTTTCATTTTTAAGAGTGTTTACCGAATATTTCTTTAAGACCCGAAATATTTTTATCTTTAAATATTAAATTCTTCTGGTTATTAACACTATATTGACCCCCAAAGACACCGGAAAAAAAATTTCGTTCTCCCCTGTAACGTAGATGGTACCCGCGCGATTGTGTAGGTTCGAATTTACCGGAGAGAAATTCAAAATTGAACAAATGTGAAATTGTACATTTTTTAGCTGTAAGTTGAGAGAAGAAACAAATTTAATTCAACTAAAATGGACTAACTGCACGACAGGCAGACGTCAAGTAAGTAATCACGTGATTCCGGCGTCAATATACACACGTATTCATTCATAGCGTGGGTTTTCCTATGTATATGCTGTTGACATTCTTGTGTCTTAATTTTATATAATTAAAAACATATGATATCATTGTATTTTTTGTATTACTTTAGAATATGTATTTGTTAGGAAATAATCTTAACAACTGTTTTATATAATTTTTAAATTCTAATTTATTTATCTAATTAGGTAATTATCTGCTTCGACTTGTGTTAGCTGGCATATTAATTTAGGTTGCATCGTAGCATTTATTTATAGTTCTTGGTACACTTAGGTATGGGCTCTTGATTTTAAAGTTCTTAATTAATTTAGTTTATTTATTATATAGTTTTGCGCAAGAATGGTTGACAGTATAGAATCAAAACTATTTTTTAAAAAATTTATGACTATCGAATAACAATGGTATCTTTTCCCTTTAAAAAAAAATGTTTTTTTTTCCCCCATCTTTTTTTTTAGAAATTTTAAGTGGCTACTTAAGAATTTAAGTATTTGTTTATCCATGATTTAATTTTTTTTTCCCCTTTTTTTTTGCACAAACCCTTTAAAAAATAGTTTAATTCCTAAAAAACTTATATTATGCATGAAAAAGATAATTATGGATATGAGTATATGATTCATATAAATGTCCCCCTGCGATAAAAAATAAAATTTTTTTAAACTTCATGAATTCCAAATTTTATAATAGTATGGCTTACCAATGGGGACATTAAACAAAAACCATGTGAAACATTTAAGTGTCAGACATTTGAAATAATCCTGTTAATTTTGATTTGATTTTTTTTAAATTGTGACGTCTCTCGCGTTCTTCTTCCCGAAAACTCCTAAGCTTTGACGGCCACGATTAATGGCCCTTTTCCAACCCAAAAAAACCAAGAAGGAAACGGATCGAATATGCAAATGAGATAAAATTTTTAAAAAAGGAAAAGAAAGTTTGGGGGGAATATAACGGAAAACCCCTAGAGAAACGGGTGCAAAATTTTTTTGGAAAAAAAGGTTAGACGTCCTAAAATTTTGGAAGAAAGATACCCCTATTGCCTTAAATTATAAAAAAAGGATTAAAAAAAGCTTGTGAAATTTCTCCCTAAATTAACATAATAGGAATTTCTTAAACCCCTAGGAAGGAAGGTGACTTAAAAAAAGGTAATTTTTTTGTATAGGAAGTTAGATTAGACAGTTAAATTAATATAATTAAGATAAATGTTCTAGTTGCGCGATCTGACTTGAAATTAAAGTTTAATTGTTGGCTTATTCTCATTTTTAAAAAAGTTGTTATTTAAAATTTAAAAGTAAATTGTTATTCTTAATAAAAGTTGTTTTAAAGAATCGCAAATGTTTTTTTAGATAATCCCACACCTCTAGCTTACGCGAATCACCCCAGACATAGTTATCGCAGGATGGCTATGTCTCAACACTAAAAGGAAGTTTTTAAATTTTCCTTTTGCATTATTGCTCCCTAGCTGGTAAACCTGTTCTTTCCACGGGGGGAATTTATATATATAAATAATGTTAGGCAAAAATTTTTTTTTGTTTCCCCCAGTACTTCAGTATTTAGAAAGGGGGAAAATAACAATTTTTTTAAAAAAATATATTATATTTACCCCAAGTTTTTCCTACCTACACTTAAAATTCAAAAAGAATATTTTTTCTTCACTGTGGAAAAATTATTTGATGAAAATGAATTTTTTTTGTTTACACAAAAGTATTGCGTATAAATACTTTATATATATATTGTACAATATTATAAAGCATTTAAAATCCCTTTAAAAAAGTTTCCAAAAAAAATAACATTCCTATCTTTGACTGTCTGATTTACTTAGTAATTTTCCTTTTTAAAAAGTTTGGAAATTTTTTTTGAAATGATTGTATAAAGTAATAAAAGAAAATACTATTTCACTATAAAAGTTAAAAAAAATGAATCATATTAATATATAATTTTTAAAAAATATTCAATGCAATATGATTATCTATTTTACAAGTTATTGAATTACATCCTTAAGTGCATAATCAGGTTCAATAATTAACTAAATAATTATAATGGTAATTTCTACATGTATTTTCCTGTTTTATATTTTTTCTGTTGCAGTTACTATAGCAAGTTGAGAGTTCTTTTTAGCATATTAAAATTAATAAAGAGTTACTTTTAAAATGCATGTGTACAGAAAAGGGTTAAAAAGCCCTTTTTTATATTATCTTAATGTTTATAAATAAACATGTGTTTGTAATTTTTCTTGTTAAGTACAATGTTATCAGAACTGAATAGTTTTCTATTTGGGAAAATTCACCTTTATATCTCGGCTACAAAATTTATGCATGGATATGCGACATTTGATCCAAATTCAGATTAAAAAATGCTAGTATGAACTATATTAAAAATTTGCATTAGAAATTCAATACTTTTTTTAAATTGTTCCCTTTTTATAAAAGTGGGTTATAACATGTTAAACAACTTATTTTAAATTATTTTTTTAATATTAAGGAATGTTTTTATCAGAAAAAAAGGTATAATTTCCACAAATTCAAAATTTTAAATTTTTTATTGAATGATATATTCTTTTGGGGTATTGTTTATCTCATATTAGATAGAGTTAATATGAAAGTTTTTGATTAATAATAAATATTTATCCATTGATGGAAATAAATACTATTTTTATAACACAATGAATGGCAAATAAGATAGAATAATAGAAATAAATAGTTGCATAAAATTTCCATTCACAATTTCTACTATTTATGTCTCTTGACCAGATATTTTTGTTTAGTGTTAAACACTTGAGTTCCATTTCATGCAAACTTAAAACTTACTTGGAGAAATGTATTGACATGCTCTTTTGTTATCACTAATATGTATCTAAAGTATCCTTTTATATATAATTATACTTTTAAAAAAAGAAATTGATCATTATAATACACAAGTGCCCAAAATTTGTCTTCGAAACATATGTCACACAAAAATATCAGTGATTTAGGCCAATTAACCCCTTAACAATAGTTTTGAAAAAAAATTCTCTGTAATTCTCTTCGATAAATATCATAAAATTGATCCTAGTACTCTTCTTAGGTCAATATTTGCAACTAACTCAATGCAACAAATTTATTCAGGACTTATATCACGAGATTTATTTTTTCAAAAGTATAAAATAAATCTAATCTGTATAATGATAAATCTTTTACAAATTGTACAAATACCAATAAATGCATATTTGTTATACATATGTAGTAAAAAAATTTGTATATGTATGTGACAGGTTTATACCGCACAGTCAAACTCTGAAAAACATATGTGTTAATAGATGCCACGCAAATATATTACAATTTTTATTTTTTTGTAAAAGAATTATGAATTCAAAAATGACTTTTTTATTTTGGTCATGTAGGAGTGAGCAGGACTTTCATATTTAAAATATGAACACAAATTTATATTCTACTATATACAAATTCTAATTTTAAAATTTTAATGCCTTAATTTATTACCATATTTGGAATTCAATTCTCGATAAATCATATATTTTACCTAAAGTAGCGCAGCGAATAAAGACTTTTAAAATGTAGCACAATTTTTTACGTGTAATTTTGCAATTGGTAAATGATAATTTTGATTTCTAATGTTTGAAAGTGTTGCTTATTTCATCAATTAGTATAAACAGAGCTGTAGTAAATGAAGATATTTTTCCATTTCTGTATTTTTTCTTTTTCCCTGTAATATTGTAAAATTATTAAGTAAAATAAGTTTTATAAATATATATACTTTTTGATATATGTATGGTTACATATCAGACTCTTGTGTTCTAATTTTAGATAATTAAATGCTGAAGTACCTCTATTAACTATTCTGAAGATGTGTAAAATAAGTAAAATTTAAGTTAACTAAACATAATATAATCTCAATATAACTTAATATAAAATAAACATTTGCTTTTAAATATTTACATTCTTGTAGAAGTCTACATCTATCCAAAATCCTTTTTGAAGAAGTTTCATTTGTCTTACGGTGTTGAAAACATTATTCAAAGAGTGGTCAAACACATAAACACAGGGAACATGGTATGTAATCCTCACACACAAACTTCATCATGCCATCAAAGCACTTAGATTTTTCATCATATCAAAAAATGATTTTTTCTTTCCAATTAACCTTTCTTTAACTGATAGAGCAACCATTTCAACAAAATAAGACATTTTAGAAAGTAAAATGTAAATTTTTAAGAACAAAATAATCGTACGCAACAGTAGTAAACAAATGACGCCATATTCACCTGCTGACGGAATCACGTGATCGTGACGTCACATGAATTTAGTCCATTCCAGGAGTTATTGCTCATTCCCAGAAGGGAAATTTTTTCGTGTTAAGCAATTTTCACTTCGTGTTAAGAGAAAAAATGCATGAGAATACATTGCAGTTTGTTGGGATCATTGTATTATTTTGTGTAAACCGATATTTCTTCAAAAGCGTTTTCGTGTTAAACGTATTTCACTGTATCTAAATTTCCTTCTTCTTGTCACGGTACTAAACATAAAAACCAGTTTTTTAATTTTATTTTTCATTTCATCTGTATGTCGAGGAACATCTTCTCCGCATAGATAAGTTTTTAAATTCAGAATATAAATTTTTCAACTCTCCGTATTAAGTGCGCATATAATGTTGTTTTAACTATCTTAACTTAAATGTCTTAACTATAAATATCTTAACCTCTTTTAAATATATCAACTTACCTTAAAGTACAAGTGGTATTTTCTTCGGTTGCTTCTGAATTGTGTCTTATCTTTATCACTCTTTGAGTTCAGAACCGGGTACAATTATTCACCAGTTCATTCATTACTTCATTGTCCCTTTAAGTTGATGAATGGGGCTGTTGCACAAGCCAAGTAATGAGTGACTGTTGATGAATGAGCTTTTTACATTATAAAAAGATGCCAAACCCAGATATCTCTTTTAAACTTAGATTGCTATTCAACTGTCTTTGCTTCGATAAATGTAAAAAACAAAAAAAACAAAACATGTTACTCTGAGGTGTAAAAAAATCCATTAAATTGAGAGAAATTCCACCTTTTTAATATCAGTAAAGTAAGTGGATACTCAAAAAAACATCACATTTATATAATTATTTTTATTTTCAGTATTCGTAAGAAATCGACATCCTAAAGTTTAAAATAAGAGCCCAAACTATTATTTGCTTTAATAAATTGATTTCAAAAACTTTGTATATATTGAAAGAAAAACTTTATAGGTAAGACTCAATTTGAGAAATAGAGTAATAAATAAAGAAGAAAGACATTCAATTGAAATTTAAATCTACAAAGTACACATATTTTATACTTAGTCTAAATGACATATTCCTAGTTTAACCTGTGCAAAATTAAAAACAGAAAAACTCTTTAAAAATAGAGCGATTTAATATGTCACTAACCAAAGAACACTGGAAGACAATTATATATACAATGAAGAACCATTGCATTATGAACAATTATTTAATATGAAATAGGTACACGTTTGTCCCTCAAAAACCGCCAACAGTTGGTGAGTCATAAACTCGACAAGGTGTTGATAGACAGTCTGAGTTATCCAGTGGGTGCACATAGACTACTTTCATGGGAAGGGTTTAAAAAAAGTAGATGAAAGCACAGAGACGTAAATTTTAAGCTATGGGAAGCAGTTTAAATCCCTAAACTCGACCCTTGTGTATTTCACTGGTGGTATCTGGTATTAGGTATTCACAGACTGATCCCGAATTACGAGGTGGTAGCGTAGAAGAACGAATTCGGTTTTCTCAGGGAATGCACAAATCTTCTATCAGAATCAAGTCAGGTGAATTCGATGGCCAAGATATGACTTGATATCATTAGAATGTTCTTCGAACCGCTTCCAGACAGCTAACCTACATTAATACACACGTAAAGCACAGACGTCAGGAATTGCTCTATGGGGACGATAGGCCCTAATATGTACCATAAAAATATCGCTTGCACCATAATATTACCACTATTGCCTTGTATCTGGCCAACTGTGCACCCGAGTTTCTGCTGAAAATTGCAGTATGCGCCGTAAATGCGATTTAACAGAAAACTTGATTCGTCACACAAGGCAACTTTCTTCCATTCCTTTATGGTCCAGGGCTGATGTTCCATGGCCCATTGCAGACGCTGTGTGAGGCTATAACCCATTTATTTAACTCAGCTCGGTCAGGTTTATTTTGATTGGGTGTGTGGATTCTGTTTGTTGGTATTTTTTTAAATGAAGCACTTTCGTGACAAATCAACAATTACTGATCTATGTTTGTTTTCTCTTTCAAAGTAGTCAACCTCCAGTCGTCTTGAAACGATATATTTCCCTTCGGGAAAATTTTCGCTTGGAAGATATGAAAATAGTTAAAAATTAGTTCCACCCATAAAATTGTTTTGCTACTCCACTGTTGTCTGTTGTTTCTAACTGTAACCATTCCAAATAAGGAATATAATTCATACCCGTAGACACCGACAGCAAAAAGCAAAATTGATATATTTGATTTTGACAAAGAATTTCCCACCAAATTTTTAATACAATGTTATTAAATAAGTAAATTTCAGAGCAATGGGCCATGACGGGCCACTTAAAAAACTCGGTGGGCCGCAGGGTTGAGTATCCAGCCCAAACACTTTAAATAAAGATTAAAACTCAATCAAAATTCAGTTATAACCCCCAATGATGTGGAATAAAAAAGAAACAAAACATAAATGAAATTGGATTTAAAAGTATTTCAATGGGGTGGTGTGAAGTTCGAGAATCAAAACCAGCCTATACCCATTGTGCAACTTAGCACATAACTAATTTATATCAATATAAACAAAAAATCAAACAAAGGTAAACCTGATCAAATTTGATTCAATTCAGAATATTCTATTCTATCTGATACATAGAAAAGCTAAGAAAACTAAATAAATCAAATAAATGCAAATCCTAGACACATGTTTTCTAAGAACATTTTTACATTCAAATATTTTTTTCCAGTATTCCATTCCATTACAAAAAAATTAAAAAGCAGGAAAAATCCCATTCCTATCTGATAAAACTGGATTACTTTTTCCGAGTAAACATAAAAATGCAGTAGCGGGGCCCCAAATGTATTCTAACGGGGATAAAAAATAACTTCCCATTTCTACGTTCGGAGACGAATAGTACTTTACTCGATACCCCCTTCGGCGCTACCTATTTTAACTTTGACTTGAGAAAACATTTAAAGGGAAAATGGATTCTATTTGCCCTAGAAGCATAGGCTATTTTCGAAGCACCCTCCTTTCTCGAAATAAATGATTCACATTGTCGCCAGAGATAGTAGGGTGCAGGCAATCGATGATCCCCGCGCTCCTTCGAGCGTTAGTTTTTAATACTTCCTAATGTTTAATATTCTTAACCTCTTTTAAATATATCAACTTACCTTAGAGTACAAGTGGTATTTTCTTCGGTTGCTTCTGAATTGTGCCTTATCTTTATCACTCTTTGAGTTCAGAGAGAACCGGGTACAATTATTCACCAGTTCATTCATTACTTCATTGTCCTCTTTAAGTTGATGAATGGGGCTGTTGCACAGCCAAGTAATGAGTGACTGTTGATGAATGAGCTGTTTTACATTATAAAAAGATGCCAAACCCAGATATCTCTTTTTTCAACTTAGATTGCTATTCAACTGTCTTTGCTTCGATAAATGTAAAAAAAAAACATGTTATCTGAGGTGTAAAAAAATCCATTAAATTGAGAGAAATTCCACCTTTTTAATATCAGTAAGTAAGTGGATACTCAAAAAAACATCACATTTATATAATTATTTTATTTTCAGTATTCGTAAGAAATCAGACATCCTAAAGTTTAAATAAGAGCCCAAACTATTATTTGCTTTTAATAAATTGATTTCAAAAACTCTTGTATATATTGAAAGTAAAACTTTCATAGGTAAGACTCAATTTGAAGGAAATAGAGTAATAAATAAAAGAAGAAAGACATTCAATTGAAATTTAAATCTACAAAGTACACATATTTTATACTTAGTCTAAATGACATATTCCTAGTTTAATCTGTACAAAATTAAAAACAGAAAAACTCTTTAAAAATAGAGCGATTTAATATGTCACTAACCAAAGAACACTGGAAGACAATTATATATACAATGAAGAACCATTGCATTATGAACAATTATTTAATATGAAATAGGTACACGTTTGTCCCTCAAAAACCGCCAACAGTTGGTGAGTTATAAACTCGACAAGGTGTTGATAGACAGTCTGAGTTATCCAGTGGTGCACATAGACTACTTTCATGGGAAGGGTATGTTAAAAAAAAGTAGATGAAAGCACAGAGACGTAAATTTTAAGCTATGGGAAGCAGTTTAAATCCCTAAACTCGACCCTTGTGTATTTCACTGGTGGTATCTGGTATTAGGTATTCACAGACTGATCCCGAATTACGAGGTGAAAGCATAGAAGAACGAATTCGGTTTTCTCAGTGAATGCACAAATCTTCTATCGGAATCAAGTCAGGTGAATTCGGTGGCCAAGATGTGACTTGATATCATTAGAATGTTCTTCGAACCACTTCCGGACATCTAGCCTGCATTAATACTCACGTAAAGCACAGACGTCAGGAATTACTCTATGGGGACGATGAGCCCTAATATGCACCATAAAAATATCGCTTGCACCATAATATCACCACTATTGCCTTGTATCTGGCCAAATGTGCACCTGAGTTTCCGCTGAAAATTGCAGTATTTGCAATTGTCCGTAAATGCGATTTAACAGAAAACTTGATTTGTCACTTAAGGCAACTTTCTTCCATTCCTTTATGATCCAGGGCTGATGCTTCATGGCCCATTGCAGACACTGTGTAAGGCCATAGCCCATTTATTTAACTCAGCTCGGTCAGGTTTATTTTGATTGGGTGTGTGATTCCTGTTTGTTGGTATTTTTTTAAATGAAGCACTTTCGTGACAAATCAAACAATTACTGATCTATGTTTGTTTTTCTCTACAAAGTAGTCAACCTCCCAGTCGTCTTGAAACGATATATTTCCTTCGAATATTTTTCGCTTGCAAGATATGAAAATAGTTAAAAATTAGTTCCACCCATAAAATTGTCGCTACTCCACTGTTGTCTGTTGTTACTAACTGTAACCATTCCAAATAAAAAAGGAATATCAATTCATACCCGTACGACACCGACAGCAAAAAGCAAAATTGATATATTTGATTTCTTGACAAAGAATTTCCCACCAAATTTTTAATACAATGTTATTAAATAAGTAAATTTCTCAGAGCAATGGGCCATGACCGGGCCACTTAAAAAAACTCGGTGGGCCGCAGGTTGAGTATCGCTAGCCCAAACACTTTAAATAAAGATTAAAACTCAATCAAAGATTCAAGTTATAACCCCCAATGATGTGGAATAAAAGAGAAACAAAACATAAATGAAATTGATTTAAAAGTATTTCAATGGGGGTGGTGTGGAAGTTCGAGGAATCAAAAACCAGCCCATACCCATTGTGCAACTTTAGCACATACACTACATTTATATCAATATAATACAAAAAATCAAACAAACGGTAAACCTGATCAAATTTGATTCAATTCAGAATATTCTATTCCTATCTGATACATCAGAAAAGCTAAGAAAACTAAATAAAATCAAATAAATGCAAATCCTAGACACATGTTTTCATAAGGAACACATTTTCCTTACATTCAAATATTTTCTCGCAGTATTCATTCCATTACAAAAAACTTAAAAGCAGGAAAAATCCCATTCCTATCTGATAAAACTGGATTACTTTCCGAGTAAAACATAAAAATGCAGTAGCGCTCCCAAATGTACTTCTACGAGATAAAAAATAACTTCCCATTTCTACGTTTCCGGAGACGAAGGTAGTACTTTACTCGATACCCCCTTCGGCGCTCACCTATTTTAACTTTGACTTCGAGAAAATCTATTTAAGGAAAATGGATTCTATTCGCTCCCCTAGAAGCATAGGCTATTTTCGAAGCACCCTCCTCTTTCTCGAAATAAATGATCTGTCGCATTGTCGCCAGACGATAGTAGGGGATGCAGGCAATCGATGATCCCCAAGCGCTCCCTTCGAGCGTTGACCTGCTTTTTGCGCCCAGAATCAAGCTTTTGGGGGAAATGGCGATGTTGTAGTTACGAATTGACTCTATTGTGAATGTTGGGGATTTGTTTGTTCTCATTTGTTTATATATTGGGGGGAGGGAAGGACATATTGATTATATTTGAATTAATTCGAAATGAATCTACCCTCAAAAAGAGAGATTTCGAAGCAAACAAAGATGCATCAGTTCCGAAACAGCCTTCTAAAATCATCATTTCCCTAAGCGCTAACCCCATAGACTACGGATTTTCAAAGGGGTGACATTTTATTGGCCCCTCATTTGGATTTGAGGCAATTTCAATAATAATAAGTAGTAATAATAATAATAATAATAATATTAAATACATAAATAAATTGTTTAGTCTGCTTTTTGTCATAAAAAACCAATTTTTTTCTTCGCTTGATATTTAAAACATTTCACTGATGTGTTTGATATCCTATAAAAATTTTTCTGAAAATGACAAATTTTTGAAAAATGTCACTATATTTTAAGTAATTTTAAGTATAAAAAAAAGACCTGACTATATGCGTAAGAACTCAGAAATTTTGGGAAAAAAGACGAACTCTTATCTTTAACAGGTTTGCAAAGTATTTTAATTGTACTTCCATTTAACGTTTTTTAAAATCGATATATATATATATGTACAAATCTGTAGGTACCATCTCTTCTTTTAGAATCAGTTGTAAAACAAACCTCTTCTTTTTATATAAATTTCTTGATTACAACAATATTTTTTTGACAGTCGTGTGGCCCGAGGATCACTGTGAATTTATTAATTTGGCCCTCGAGTGTAAAAATTGAAGACCCCTACCATAGACTAAAATCGTTATTTCCATAATATGTTAAATGCAAGTGACGTCATAGCAGTAGCGCACACAGGAATTATTCAAGGAGGGGGTTCGGGGTTGAAAGTTCTCCATTCTTGTATCATGCCTTTTGATTTGTCGATTTCGCGAACAAACACAGTAGAAAAACCACTATTGAATAAATAATTAGCATTAATTAATAAAATTAATCATTAATAACAAAATATTTAATTAAATTTTATGTACAATATACTTAGAATTATAATCATCAATCGGAAAAAAAAATCATAGCTTGAGGGGGGTCCACTCAGGACCCCCCTCTTGTGTGCGCCACTGCGTCATAGTCATAGGATGATTGTAATCACATGTTTCTAGCCAATTAGTTCATGAGATTCGTTTTTTTTGTAGCCAATTTTTACTTTTTACGAAAATTTTCATTTAAAAAAGTATATATTTATCAACACAGTAAAATTCACAAGAGTAAGCAGATTACACTTGATATAAAAGCACATATATAATAAGGATTTTTTTTAAATTTTTGAAAAATTTTTTGAAGAATTTTATTACTTGAACATCGTTTTTCAATAATCAGATTTGAAATTTTATTCAAATTTTACAAATAGAAAAACAAGTACAAATCTAATGTCATTTTTGAATTAATTTGTGATCACGTTATTGCCTCTCTATTAGATGACTGTCATGAATTTACCCTATTGATGACAAGTGTGGAAAAAAAACTAATATACATCTAATTAGAATAGTAACACGTTGTTAATCTATCTTGCATTTAAGTACTATTGACAAAGAATACTGTTTCACTTCTACATTTCATTTCAAAATAAAAGGATAAATTTCGTACCAAATTCTTACTTATATGCTCGTTGTAATTCAAAATGTATGGAAAAATGGAAGTAGAGATAGTGAAAATTAATACTGAATTAATAATCATAAAATATAGAAAATTTTATTATTCATCTTCATTCGGTTTCTCGCAACAAACTCAAATGTTTGATCGTATTATTGTTTACAAAAACGTAGTTATTGAAACAGTTATTATAAAATAACAAACAATTTTATTGAAACATATATATTAACTTATCAAAAAAAATCCCCTGGATAATATAATTCATGACGATTTTGCGAAAAAGATAAAATTATTCTATCGAACGATATTTTGAGAAAATAAAAATTAACCAAAATTTGCACCAAAAATAAGTAACTTTTAGTAAATAACCTTAGAATATGATTGTGAAAATGGCATTATAAATTATTGTTATATTAACATTGAAAAAACAAAATTATGATAAGAATTTTACTCTTGAAATAAAATCTGAAACTCATAAGCGATTTTATATAAGCGTTGAGCCAAGTTTCTGTATGTGTTTTTGCTTAGAATTTTCAAAAGCTTGACCTTTGACATTTGAAAAAAAATAACCCTTCTACGTTGAAAATCTTAGTTTTTGTTATTTTTTTTAACAATATCGTCTGGAATTAAAAATATGTAGCCTTTTAAACTAATTCATTCTTTTAAAAATATTTAACAATTTTAATTCTGTTCGTGTGGAAGGAGCTTTATTATCGCTGACTTAAAATTTTCGTCTATCAACCATTTTGTGTCAGTGAAGTGTTAACTTTACGACATTATTACTTTCCTTCTCAAGTCTTGTGTTTATTTTTAATTGCGATCAAGTACATTCAAAAGATCAAAAAGCAATGAAGGTTTCTGTGAAATGGCATTTTCATCCTAATTTTCGAAACTATTTTTTTAAGTATTTTCAAAAAAACTAGAAACCTATATAACTAGAATCTCCAGAATGTGTCTAAAAGGTTTTCAGAAAATAAAAGAAAGATGCAATTCCACAGAAATCTCCATTATTTGTCCTTTTTCAAATGTAATTTCAAAATTTCTACGGATTAACCTGACGTTCCAGAAAACAAAATGGAGGTAAACGACAAGAAGGCTTAACACGTTTATAAACTCTTAATTGGTAGGGTAGTTATTCTCTTCTTATAGTTATAATTAATATTTCTGTTTGTAGAAAAATTCTATTAAATTTTACTGACAGTTTTATTTATTTTTTGATTAGATATATTGTGTAAAATTTAATCGTTTTAAATGAAGATTTAATTTGTTTGTAAAATATGTTTTATGTATAAATTCCAATGTAAATTGCTTAAAAGCTCTGTATAGCTGATAAAACAATGTTTACTTTTTAATGCAATTGACAACTCTTATGTTTTGCTCATTCGCTAGACTAAAAATATCGTAAAATATAAAAAAAGGCAAATGATTTGATCTTTTATTACTTTAGATGAAAACTGTTTTGTGTCAGAGTATCTATTTGAAAAAAAAAAAACAATTTTTAATGAAAAGTAAACAAAGAATATTTAAAAAGATAATAGAAGCAAGTATTTATTCAAATGAACCTTATTAGGGTGCTCAATAAACTTAAACGAGGGAATTTTTGAAACAATGTAATGTGATTAGAATAAAAGTATTCTAATAGCAATGCAGTTTCTCGTATGTTTGTGTAATAAATTACCATTTCCTTATACGTGGAAATCAAATAAAAGCTTAAAATTGACTACAAAATGTGGGGAAAACATTTATTACTTGTAATATTATATCTGTTTTAAATACAATATTTCGTTAACTTAATGATCTCTGTAAACTTTTTGTATTTGTATTTTTAGGAAATAAAAGTATTACCAACCAAAATAAAATAATTTGTTGCAGATCTGAAGTATACAAAAGATATTTTGAATTTTGTACATAAAATATTTTTCATATAAAAAAATTCCTTTTTATGGAATGGTAATATAGTTTTATGGTTTTATATGGTCACTATTTAGCTCTTTCATTTATTTTACTTTTTGCTTTAAAACTTCAAATGGCATTTTCTCAGGCTTTTTATTTTTCAGGATAATTTTGTATTTAAAAGGCTAAGGCATTTTTTTAAAATCAAAATAAAGTTTTGAAACTCTTTTTGGTTGTTCAATATAATATGTCTTTGATGATTCTGTGGATGAAATATAAGGGACGATGTTAAAAGTTATTTCTTAAAAAAATCATCAAAGTTATATATAGCTGGTTTTTCTTACTGTTTTTTATAGTTAGAAAATTGTAAAATAAGCACACTCATAACCTATATCCTTCAGAATAATCTGATTGAGTGAGTTTGTTTTAAAAATCAAAATACCAGTTTTGACTATACTGGTGCCAATATCAATAGGTCTGTGTCTGACGGAAAGAAGAAAAGGAGAATTGGATGACAATTTGAGGGTCAAAATAGAGAAGGATCACTGGTAAATCTTGAGGTCGTGAAACCTGTTTTATAAAGATAGTTAAACCCTTGGGAAAAGAAAAGATCACTAGACCTCGATTGTAACCCACACCTAAGAAGGTGACCCTCTGAGGGGCACATAATTGTGAGAAACACTCTTAAAAATATTAAAATTTGAAAAAATAGTAAAAATTTTAAAATGTTGAAATATATTTAAAATACTTAAAATTTAAAACAATTTTTGTTACATGTTGTTGAAGAATACTATTTTTCTTTGAAATGTGTATTTCAAGTGTGTTCAAATAGGATTCATTTAAACATTTTCTATAAACATGCAAATAAAAAATTGTGTACTGGATACCATGTCTCTGAAATGGTGCAGCGATAATTTGCCAAATACTGCTATCAGTCACAGACGAAATATCGCCAACTTCAACCATTTCCCTCGTACACCGAGCTATTTTCGGCATTAATTCTGTAAAATTAGTAACAATTAAGTGATAAGTAGTTATTTGAGCATATGCATTAGGGTGGGTCGTGGTTATATGCAGACAAAAATTATAATTAATCGAAACCTATCTATGCAGAAAAGACGTTTTATGGTATGAGAGATTAGGGGAAAAATAATGAAAAATAAAAATTTCAAAATTTAATATTACCACAAAGGGGTTGAATTTTCGAAAAAAAAAGGAAAAAGATTTAATTTCGGTTGGATGCTTTTATACTCAAAATAAAGTTATTTTTCTGCAGTATACAGAAGCAAAAGCGATGATTATTGATAGTAATACTGAGTAGTGAATAATACAATGTACATTTCTGCATTTCATGACCCCAGTTAACCCTGCAATAACGATTGAATTCGATACGAGCTTTTTTCTTGCTTTATCGTGCACCTTCATTTCGGCAGTAGGTTTTTTTTTAAAAAAATTCAACACTAAAGAAGCTATTAAAAACGTCCTTGATGTTTTTTTTCTTGTAGCTATTTAAGAAGTGTTCTCTCGCAACAAACGTTAAAAAAGCACCCAATTGCTTGTTTTTCTTTAACAAAAATTACTTAATTTTTTACGGTAATAAAGTTCAAATACGTAAACTTCATTCCCATAACGGCAGCCTTCAGCTACATACTCGAGAACATCTTTTTCGCATAGTAAGTTTTGAAGTTCTGAAAAAAAAATTCGATCCACCCTAATATGCATTGTTCCCAAACTGACCGGTTTATGACCGGTTCATAAAACAGTACTAATATAATTCTTTACCTTTCCCTTCACAAATCAAAAATATCTAAATACTGACTTCTATCAAACACAGTACATATTCACTAGCAAAATCTTTCTATAATTGATGAAACCAATAAATCCAGCCTCCCTTTTAAGAACAATAGAGAAACTGAGACTGTCTCGATTCCAAACAGGCCTTCTAGGAAGCAAATGGAAACTTCCGAAAAAGAACTTTCTGGAGCTCCCCAGGGCTTAATTAAATTGGACATGTAATTGAACCAGCCGCAGGATTAATAGCTTTCGTTCCAGCAAACGTACTTAAAAGAAAACGATGGTAAAGATCTAATGAGGGCATCTTCAATCCAATTATAATAAATGGTACTAAAGAAAGTAAGCTTTCTCTGTAACCCGGCTTAATGAGGAGTGAATGCTGTTTAGGATAAGCAATGTTATGTCTTATTTCCCGGTAGAGATCAAAAGAAAGAACTAAGTTTGGAAAGATGTGGGAGAGAATGGAATAATCCTAAATAGAAACAAGAACTCGTAAAATCGATACCGTAGACATTTACAAAACGGTATACTTAAAAGTTCCAAGAATTTTTCTGCTGATGCAGACGCAATTAATGTTATAAAATGTTATTACGTACAAATAAATTTGATGCTCGAATTATTAAGTTCATCACAACTTTTTTTTATATTATGTGGATATTTAAATATTTATCTTTTTTAAATTACTACTATCATTACTTATCATCTAAGTTTATAATTGCTTTATGACTTTTTGTTTTTAAGACTTACGAAAAGTTGAAAATAAGCTTTAAAATGGCTGTTTTCGTCTTATGTAAAAGTATGGAATCATGTCTTATTTGGAACAATTTTTCAGCTGTCAATATTTCCTCGAATATCAATACATGTTTTGACTCCGCTGATAATTATATATATATATATATACAATCGAACCTACAGATTACGAACCTCTATATTGCAAATTTTTCTGTATAGCGAACTTTTCCTGGAAACAGGAACATTTCACGATTTTCATCGAAAAATATCCTCCCAATAGCGAAGTGCATTTCCTATATAATGAATTTATTCTTTTGTGATTCAATTTTTTTTCTCACATTTTTTAAGTATTTATGGACATTTCAAATTATTCTCCCTTTTAACACATTTTATGGCAATCCATGGCCTTGAATTGGTTTAACCAGGGGCCTAACTCATCGAGAACAACAAAATTGTCATAATTCTCGGCGTTTTATCGAGGAAGTGCAACCTTTAACTACCATTATCAAGTTCACTGGAAACTTTTTGATATTCCCTTTCACCCTCAGTGGAGCTGTCTCGTGCCCCCGTGTCCTTTAACTAGTCTCCTTCCATTTGTAGTGCTGATCAGTCGTACTTTGTTTCTTGTAGCTCGAAAATGTCAAAACGTAAGTGCTTGAGCATCAAAGAATAATTAATTCTTCAGCAAGCGAATAAAGGCGTCAATAAACTTACCTTGCAGTGTTTGTTTCTTTCTCTTTTTTTTAATAGGTAAGATATATAAAATAAACATATATTAATTTACCAAAAATACGAACAATTCCTCTTTTTTTTAAATATATAGTGCTCATTAATTTAGAATTTGTTTTATGTGATTTATAAAGAAAATTCGGAGATGAACCTCTATATAACGAATTTTCCATATAGCGAACTTTTTTTGGGATTTAGCGACTTCGTTATATAAAGGTCCGACTGTATATATATATATATATATATATATATATATATATATATATATATATGTGTGTGTGTGTGTGTAAAGAGAGAGAGAATGAGAGAAAGCAGATAGATATTAATACTAGCAGGTACACCCGTTCTTTGCCCATCTGAATGGAAAATTATAATAATCGAGATAGAAAGATAAGAAAACTATCAATAAGGTCAACATTTTATTAAAATTTTGAATAACTTTAAGTAAATGGCAAATTAAACTCGAAGTAAAAAACGATTTAGCAAATCAAATAGCGCAGTGAAATAAATAAATATAGTTGAACTACCCGGTATTTCCTAGGTTTTTCTGTCAATCCACACAAAAAATATTATTTGAGTCAAATATATAAATATTATCTTTTATGCTTCTGTGAGAAAATATTTACACAAAAAACTTCTAATTTTAGCGCATCTCTACTCAACAAAAGAAATATGCCTGCTAAATTCTAGTAAAAGTCTGTAGGGTTGATAGTTTCGGAGATTTCATGATGAGTGAGTGAGTCGCTTTTCTAATATATATATATATATATATATATATATATATATATATATATATTAGAAATTTATCGTGTCTCTTTATCTATATATATATATATATATATATATATATATATATATATATATATATATATATATATATATATATATATATAGATAAAGAGACACGATTTTTTTTATTTAACATATAAAATGCATTTTTTATATGTATGATGTTTATTTTGTCTTATCTTTTTTACTTCGATGCCAATGAATTTTTTTTTTCGATTTTTTTTAATGCGAAACAGAGAGAGAGAGAAAGAGGGAAGGAAGAGGAATCTTTTGTCGCTGGCTAATAATAATCATTGTACAGAATCGTTGGCCAATAATAATCATTGCATAGAATCGTTGGTCAATAATAACTGCTCTATTGAATTGTTAGTAAACAAATCATATGGATATCTAGCACATAAGAGCATGATATCTTTGATAATGCAGCGTTTGTAAGAACATCTGAGATAATGTTGTATAATAAATGATAAACCGCGGTGATACGGTGTTTGGAACTGGTGTTCCTCAACGGTAATACTGCAGATAAATGGGACCGACGAATCACAATTTATATTTTCCTTGCCTTCTCGGTACTAAAGTGGGCAATACTTTAAACGGATTAGAATATCAGAAGTGGGTAAAGTACAGTGATATTAAGTGTTGACTGACTGTGTGTCAGTATCCTAATCCACCTACATCGACGTCAAAATCAAAACTTCGTCTCAAGAAGGGTATGGATAGGTACTTGTAAGTAAGGAGAAAAAGGGCTCTTGTTGATATGTGGTGATATATGCAGGATCCGACTGCATCATCTATCCACACGGTATTATCTTTCACCCTGGCAATGTAAGGCCCTACTCGTCAAAAGATAATAAAGTTTGGTTGGGAATTCTTATCTCATCCTCACTACAATCTGACTTAGCGCTTTTGACTAACATTTCTTTCAGCTGAAAAAATCCATGATGATGTAAAACTGTCATCCAGGACATTTTTTTCATTCCAAACTTCAGGACATTTACCAAGTGAGATTAATCGCGTATCGGAGAGAGAGAGAGAGAGAGAGAAAGATGGTAAGACTTCATAGATATAGTGACAATGGATATATATATATATACATGCATTTTGTGTTCTTTGCACTTTGTGAGAGGCTTGCACCTCTCTCTTGGACACCTAGATATGTGGGAGGTAGGGAAGAAACACTTGACATGATGCAATTAATCTATTTATTTATCACACAACGAAAAGAGACACAATTTCAACTAATAATAGTAAGATAATGTCTCAATGCTAATCATGAAAGTGTAACAACGACGGTAAAACACGAACGATTAGGAGACTATCAAACTTGATCCTTACCATAATAAAGAATCTAACCTATCATCTGATTTAATCTAATATCAATTCAATCTCAGTGAACAATCGTCACTTTAAAACTTCCTCCTAATGAATAATTCAAATATGATACCTTCAGTAGAAATTTCTCCTGATTCGAGTATATCTCCTCTCCTACTCTCTATTCAAGCTAGAGAACTTCTATTATATATAGTAAGTTAATTTGAATATCGCGATTTTCTTCTTCCGAAGGGTTGGCTGTGAATAATGCGAATTGATAGCTCAAAGATTTCCCAAGAGGATTAATTGAAGGAACGCGGATAGATCCGTCACAACTTTATCGTCAGAGAAAGATAATAGGTAGAATTTTGGGATTTACCAATGTAGTTGGCTAAGAACGTAATGGAGTGCTTATTGTAGTGTTATACAGGGTATCCCAATGAAATGTATGCACTCTTTAAATGTTTATGACGACCAAACTGTCCTTTTTTCGGGTGTGACGACTTAAAAATTTTTTGAAATCAGACTAAAATTTTAGCAAAGAAATCTTATTCATAAGTTCTACTGGAATACTGAGAATACAAGTACAAAGGTAGTTTAGAAAGAGTTTCAATGAGATGCATCAACGAGTCTCACAATTACTCGCTTGCGAGATAAGTTTGTGGAAGAAAAAACTTTTAAGAATGCTCAAAAGAGCCATTCTGGAAGACCATTATCATCCACCACCCTCACAAAAGAAAGAGAAGTCATTGAAATGTTTCATGAATCACCTAGAAAATTTGTTCGGCAAAGGGCTCGGGAGACAAGAATTCCAAAATCGAGGGTCTATCACATTTTGAAGGGTGCCCAATAGAAAGTTTTATTATAGGTTAGTCGCTCTCAAGAAGATAATCATGGCCAGTGAATTGAATTTTGTGAGTGGTACCCAAGCAGTAATTGAAATAATTAGGGATGTTTTGAATTCCATCGGTAAGCGTTATCAGCTGTGCCTAAGCCACAATGGTCAGCAATTTGAATATTTCGGTTAAATGGCTGGTTCCTACATTTTCTCATATTATTTTTAATTTTCGAAACTTTTTTTGTATCATAATAATTGTAAGTGCTACAATCATTCAAAGAATGTACACATTTTATTAGGACGCTCTGTATATATCTTGATCTTAGATACACACATTCGAAGGAAAAATGTATGTTGCATGTAGTAGAGTTTGTTGGCACTGTGACGTTTTCGAGTCACACAGTTGAAAAGTCGGCTCCTTTTTGTACATAGGACAACTGCGCTCCTATATACACATGCACCCCTAAATATTGCGAGGTTCTGTCTTCTGCCATCGTCCCGGTAACCTTTGACAGCGTGAAAAATACCACTTTCGCCCACGAGCCGGATGTAATTTGAGGATTAATTGTATCATCAAAATCTGGAGAAGGTAAACATTAAAGAGAACGGTTGTGGTCTCCTCCGTCACAAATATCATATTCTGAACCCTAATGAACTGACCAATATTTTGAAAAACTTCAATTTAAGGGGTGTCAGAAACCTAAAATCTTCTTAATATGACAATTTTGAGATTTTTACATTTTCAAATTGTATAGATTTTAACCTTTCTAAACATACCTTGCTTTAACCTCTAGGGTAATTAGAAGCCCTTAAAATTCTATTTTTAAATAATCATTGAAACTGGACCACGCCCATTTAAATGGTGCGCGCGCTCGAAAAATGTAAACAAAGAATTTTGTTTTTGCTTAAAAGTTGAATGAATGATGGAACTCAAAACATTTAATCCAGAATTGCTAAAAAAGTGTTTATATGGAGGTACACAAAATCCCAAAGAAAGTGTAAACAACGTAATATGATCTCGTGTATCGAAGAAAATATTTACACAAATAGAAGTATTATATCATTGCATATTTATTATACAAATCATTATTTAATATGGAAAATGTACCAATAGCAGAAATTTTGAGAAAATTTAATATTGAGCCTGGTGATTCCACGGCACACACAATGAAGCTCCTCGACAAACAGAGGCTGTTAAAGGCGAAATACTCATGTTTAGAAAAAACAAAGGAAGTTAGGGAAGAAAAAAGACTTAAAAGGAAGAGAGAGGATGATGTGATTAAAAAAAACAACAAAATGTAGATCATTTGGAGTATGGGGTGGACATGTTTTAATAAAAAGTAATTATACATTGAAGTTCATTTATCTAAAAAAGTAAATTTTGGATGTTCGATGTATCTTTTCTGGGAAAATAATGCTTACAGTTATGTACCTATGACTAATATATATTGAAATGAACTTTTGTAAAAAACTCAAAATTTATTTTTGCAAATTTTTATGGAAAAAATGGGTCAAATTCTCCTTACTATGTTTGATAAAAATATTTTATAAATTATTAAAAAATCTCAAAAATTAGCTAAAAAGCTCACTTCAAAGTATAATGTGAGAAAGGTGTACTTCAATTATATGAAAAGTTTCAAGCATGTACATATAACAGATTTTGAAAAAAGGTACATCGAAAACAGCCAATTTTACACTGTCCGTATAGAAGTTTCCAACTCCCCTTAAATGTTTTTCTGTATTTAATAGCTGTGACGCAAATAAACCAAATATTTAAATTCATAAATATCTCGCGCTACCTTTAAATTTCTCAAACTCAGAGTTAATCTCTACTGCCTAAAAAACTTCTAGCGTCATATTTAAATTTAAAGGCAGTAGTCAGCTCTGAGTTAGCTGTGTATTTTGCATTTCTTACCCAATTATGTGTTTTATTCGGTTTACATATCAAGTTGAGATACACCTTTGTTAAAAAGTATCAATCAGAAAGTTTATAAGTAAATTAACTTAATAAAAATAATCGTTTTAATTCTTAATCCATCTCTCATGCTCATTACGACCTCTGAAACTATTAAAGTTAAACAAAAATTAAATTAGACTTTATAACATGACCATAGTTGAAGTCCTCACCACAGTCATTGTGAATATAATTACACTAAAATCTGGCGTATAACGCTCACCGCCGTATAACGCGCACCTATACTTTCAAGCTACAACTTTTAATTTTTAAATATATTCACCGTATAACGCGCACTCCCTTTTTGGCGATTAAACCTGAAATTTACGTGCGCAATGCTTTTATGTTTTGAAGTCATTTATTCGAAGTATTATTTCAAGCGTTTTAAAAGAATAGTATACTTCTAGAACTACAGCTATAAAACTAGATAGCTAGAACTACAACTCTTGAAGTTTATAAGAAATGTTATTTCTTTTAAATAAACAACTTTTCGATATATCTAGAAATCTAAGTTTTTTTCTGTGCTCATCTTTTCTATTATTTTTAAAGCTCTTTTTTTTTATACCCGGCGTATAACGCACCCCCGTAAAATTCAGTCATATTTTTTGTACGCGTTATACACCGGATTTTACGGTAATTATTTATTTTCATTTATTCTTCGTCATTCATGAATTAATGTTCATTTCCTTTTTCACTTTTTGAAGACATTATGAAATGCAAGAAATATATATATATGCCATATGAAATCATTACACAATAACATAATATTAAACTTCTCTAAAAGAGATTCTTCAAGTATCAAATAAAAAAAGACTTAACCTTGCAATATTCTATTGTACATTTTTGTTTATGCCTCAAAAATCCCGATAAAGTATTTCCAAACCATTGTTTACAGACTATTAACATTTCTTAAAGCCATACTTTTTTTAAAAAATTTTACATAGCTGCTGTGTGTGAAGACAACATAAGTAGAGGAAAAGATAAAAGAACATGCAAGGGGCTTGCTCAACAGATGCTCTTTCCTGTCATTAAATATTTTAATGCGACAACTTCTCAAGTCCAGAATGTTTTTCGTCATCGTTATAAGTAGAAGTTTTTATGTCCTGGGATCATTATGCTAAACGCTTTTTACACATTAGTCTAGTGATACTTGTCCTTGAATAGTTTTCTTTCTGTTTTATTTTTATCGTGAAAAGTGAGAGTGGATGCAATTACGAAATTCGTTTTACGATGGCAATTTGTATATCCGTTTTTATATTCCATTATAATGTCAGAATTATTTTGGTTTCGTAATATCGCGAGATTTATTTCGTATAATCAAAACAAGAATATGTCTTGCTTCACTTACATTCACAGAGTAGATGAGATGGATTACTAAACTTTTTATCTATTGTTCGGAGAAGAATCAATTTAGAGAGCAGAGACGTTAAGATTCTTTGATGCCCTGAACCCAGAGAAATCTTAAGATTTTTTGATGCCCTAGGCCCCTATGCAAAAGTAGGTCCTACCTGAGATCTTTGAAAGTAGTCGGTATGTAGCGAACACATTGCCAAATACTCGTTCAAACCGTAATTTGAAATAAATAAATGTGTGTGACTCACAATTTCAAAACCCTAGGCACAAACCGGCTCGACTGATGACCACATTTCAATTAAATAAGTTGAATGACTGCTTATGATATTAGTCCTAGGTCTAGATATGGACAACGGTTCATCACATAATTATACGGTCGAACCACTTTTGTCCGTTGACATGCTGAAATTCCCTGTTTTTCGAAGAATATGTCCGAGAATAATATTTGACCATTACAATTATCAGGATCATGATCTTATTAAGTCAGAGTCGAGAACGGAACGAGGCTCCTTCGAGGATGAGAACCTGGGCCCGGGCCCAGATGGCCCATGCCTTAAGACGTCCCTATGAGTGAGTGTTTATTAACGTCGCTCTCTAAAGCAACACGAGGGCTGTTGGAGTGGACCGTAATTTTGAAGTATCAAGTGATGAGCCTAAGATAGCACCCTTTCTCCAAACTACTCCACCACTCCAATGGAAGGACTTCGAGTCTCGACAGATTTAATATACATCACCCTCTTTACACGACATATCTTCAGTAAAACTAGGGTTCGAACTCATAACACGACGGCCACAAGTTCTTGACCATGACCACAAGGCTACTGATACCATGTTCTGAGAAGAAAGATAACATTCGCAGGAGAATAGTATTGATTCCAGCAAGACATGAGTTGCGTTTGCAGTCTTTGTTGAGGGATCTATTATTTATAATTGAAAATGGTTCGTAAGTTCAATCCCGAAATCGAAAACATGTTTTTCTGACCTTTTGCTAGTCTAACGCAAGGGTCGGCAACCTATGGAACACTTGCCAAATTTGACATGCAATACAGTTCTCAGTGGCATTCTATACATCTCTACAAATCAGTCAATTTGTGAGTAAAAATGATAGTTTTGTCATGGAGCTGATTGAACTAACATCTTCAGAATCATGGAAGCGAAAATTTTCGGAACTATTAAAAAATTGGGAAGATAACTCTAACGGTAAATCGACAGCTATGCTAAATTGCGGGATGTCATTTCTGGAGAGATTTAATTGTTTGAAGAGAAAATTACGTCTGCTTTGATTTCAGCTTTTGGTACGATGTATCTATAAGAACAAATGTTTTCTCATATGAAAAGTATTTTAAGTTTTTTAACAACTTCTTTGCGGACTCAACTGAACATTCAGAATAGCTTGAAATAAAGTCACAAATTATACCCTTGACATTGCGATATAATATAGAGAGATACAGAGCCAAAGGTTCGCATTAAAATATTTAAATAATGAAGGAGTACTTATAAATTGTGCGTGTTGTTTATTTCTTATTTTAATATACAGATGTGATGAATCCCCAGCCCTTTATGTGTCAGTTGGGATAAACTTCCTACCAGGACAACTCAACCCACCTCCCGCATAAGTACTTTAACTTCGACTTCGGCGGACTTACTGAAAACACGTGGACGAACGACGCACTCGCTCCTGATCGACGCTGAAATAGGACTCGTCTTGTCATGGCTTGGAGTACAGATTGTTTGGCTGAACATTGGAATAAACTATATGATCAACGGCTGCATTTTACGTTTCTCCTGCCAATCTTTTAGAATTACTCCAATACATGATATATATATATATATATATATATATATATATATATATATATATATATATATATGTTACCCCCACCCATGTTAACCCCACTTTTACCCATGTTACCCATGTTAACCCCACTTTTACCCATGTTGCCATGTTAACCAACTTGTTATATAGTAGCAGAAAATTTTTATATAAATTATTTTTATATAATAGCTGTCCTAAGTCAGTAATGTTCATAACACTGCAGCATCCATTTTATATTTATTATCTCGATTACTCTTTTGTCCTTCATTGTGTGATTTTTCTGCTGTCTATGTGTTTGTTGAATGTTATTGTTTGGATGTTATCTCTTGTTAGTAGAGAATTGGCCTATATATATTCGAACAATACATAATACAAAATATATGAGCAGTTTTAACTTTTTATTTATGTTGAAGAAATAGTTATATTTTATGTTTGTTTTTATGTTAATAAATATCTTTAAATGTTGCATTATTAATGATGTATAATAAAACTCTAAATATGTACTCTTTAACCTCTGTCACCTAAGTATACATTGCCACGGGAATCGAATTATTGAAAAAATTTCCTATTGTGTGGCCCCCTGAATCATATTGGTATGTAGTTTGGACGCACCACAGCAAAAAGGCTGCTAAACCCTGGTCTAACGCATTATCGGTAAGATATAAATATTTACCTGTATTAATATTTTCGTTCTTTTGCTTTGAGAAACATTAAATTTATGAAAGTATATTGGTACTTGAAGCCCAGTGGCTAACTGGTAGTGTATTGCACTTCCATGCCGCAGGTCCGTGGAGCAAATTCCGGGCTGGGCAAGGTCGACTCAGTCTTTCATCCCTTCAGGGGGTCGATAAATGAGTACCAAGCTTGCTTGGGAATTGAACACTGGGAGTTTCACGTCAAACTGGCCACTTGACCGAAACATCTGTTTATGCACCACAGTGCCTAAGATCACGTAAACTGAGATAGGCACAGTAGGTCTTGATCCTCAGGGGCTGTTGCGCAACTGAGCTCAATATATTGGTACTTACCAAATTGAGTAGTCGTTTTGCAGTGGATTCTTTCTCATTGTGGCGCCCTTGGTTATGAAAAGGCAAATACGCTGGAGAAATGGTTATGCCCTATTACTCGAGTCTCTAATGGCCAGGTTGATTATAAGTCAGTATCGACAAAAATTAATATGATTTTCAAGGTCAAGCAACTGTCGCACAACTAAAGGAAAGAACGAGGCAAACTCTGGGAGAGTGACATCTATTATCTCCCAGAATACACCAGAAGTAGTGCTGTCTTTTATTTAGCTGCAATTCATGACTGTTTATGTGAGCATCTTCACAGAATCCAAATAATTGATAGTCCTGCCTACTCTCCCTTTGTTGCAATGTTGAGGTGATGAACGCTGAATATCTCCTCATCTTCTCAGCGCTCTCTCAGAACATTGTTTTCCAAGATATGGGGCGGGGGCCTTTGGTATCCACTAGTTGGAACCCGTGATTTTTGAAAAGCGTATATAAATGGATTTTATATTTTGTGTCATTTAATTAGAAAATGATATAAAATTTTTTTAAAGAATAGTTTTAAATCAAAAATTATTTAAGTACAATTTTTTGAAAAAATGAAAAAGAATGACCCTTTTTAAAAATATTTTCCTTTTTAAAAAAAACCATTATAATAATATTTTGCCTTTTTAAAGGGTAAAAACCTCTTGCAGGACTCAACTAAATTTTTGAAATATAAACAGATTGGGTTTATCCATGTTTTCAAAACAGAGGGAGAAATTTTAAAAAAAAAAAGCCGACAATTATTTTAAATTTTTGTAACTCTGAAAATAATATAAATTTTTTCAAAAATCAAAAGGGGACCTCTGTACAGATTCGAGCTATATACAGGCAAAATATTACTAAATAGAAGCATTTTTCAAAAAAAGGGAAATTTTGAAAAAGGTTATTCGTTAATTTTTTTGGAAATATTGTATTTAAATAATTTTTTTGTCAAAATGTTTTTTAAAAAAATTTTTATATTATTTAGTCTAAGTGACACAAAATAAAAATTATCCTTTTTATTCCCTTTTTTAAAATCAGGGTTTCCCAAATTTTTTGGGCTTGATCTGGGGTTTTAACCTCTTCACTTTAGTTTTATTCCTTATTTTTTTTCTGTAATTCTTTGTACTTCAGACATTTCAGTGTAAATTATTGTAATGTATGTTCTACTGCATTATATTATTGTATTTTAATCTTGTAAGGATACTTGCATCTGTATTATCAGCTGCATTAAAAAAAAAAAACTAACCAAATTGTATGTTTCTGTGTTAAAAAAATTTTTTAATCTTTACACATAGCATTTTTTCCATATGTTTATAAATTTTATTCGAATGCAGTCTAACAAAATTTTATTATTCAGTCATTCCAGCCATTAAAAATGAATTACTGTCAAGAGAGTCATTAAAAAGGAATATCTTTAATGACTACCGCAATTCCGCTAACAGGTTTATTAATCGTAACTATTAGTCCAATCAATTCCAGGCGTTGCTATGAAACGGAAAAAACAGTATCAATCATTTTGCTGAAAGAATTATTGATATCCTAAGACTTTTTTACCCCGATTCAAATGGTATTTAGAAAACACGCACTCTTTGAAACCTTCTGTTATCGAATTCTGCAAAAGCTTGAATTTCATAATGGAAAATTCCTATTTTAAAAATTAACTATGCTAATTAAGTTTATTAATTAAGGAATTAGCATCTTAACTTATTGCCATTAGAGCCATTAACACTGATATCTATTCTGATCAGCTGTGATGCAAATTGCGAAAGTTATAAGGCATATCATTACACATTTCTGGGTGACCGTGGTAACCGAGTGGTATAGGTATCTGATCGTGGCTTTCCTTGTCCCGAGTTCGAGCCCAATACCACTAAAGACCCCCTTAATGAGCAGCGATGCACGTTAAATCTGTCGAGAGCTGAACGTCCTCCCGTTGGTGTGGTGTGGTAGTTAGGAGAGGGGGTGCCAGCTCAGGTGTCGTCCACGTCACTTGACCATGGTTCAAAATTACGTGGTCCGTCGCCAAAAGCCCTCGTGTAGCTGAGTAGTGCGATGTTAATACTCAATCAATGCACATTTCTGATGATGAATTTATAATTTTCAGCCATTATAAAATATTAAAAAGACGTTATATATACGAGCTCGTTTCTTCAATCTCCAAGTTTGCGCACTGCATCACGAGAAGTTTTTAATATATGCTACATTAAATTAGCTGTGTAAAACTTCATGTTCTTCTGTACGGAGTTAGATAAAAACTCTATTTCTTCATCGTGTCTATTATTGCGGGAGAACACTTCAGTATTATTACAGATCTCTTAAGAGAAATCCCTTACTTCATCCATCTGTCTACCATTGCTTAACTCTCACTAACAATCTTCTGTTTCATGTGGGAGTCACGATAGCTTTGTATTTCGTGATATGTTGTATTGTTCTGTTTAAAGTGCTTTTCATGGATGCTGAAACTTTCTTATTTACCGCTGATAGTACCAATAAAAGCATTAAAAGCCGAAAAAGGTTATTGCTCTTTAGTAAATAAAAACGATTGGTGGTTTTTGACTTTTTTGAATGTTAATCATATCTTGGGTTTCTCAATGCAATATTCACTTTTCGGGTTTGGATATAAAATATTTTGAATGAAATATTTACTAAATCAAATATGATTATTATATGACATATAAATAAGTGAAGTATTATGCTGTTTCACTAAAATTAAGTTTTTTTTAACTCCTGATTTACTTTTTTAATCAACGATTTTGTTTTCCGCTCATATTTTTTTTTTGCCATGTTTTCTTCCCATTACCTCTCTTAAAAGAGATGATTGTTGTTGAAAGGGATCATGTGCTCATGGGTTTCGTTGTGGGAGATCCTCAAGTCCTGATTTTATTACATCACTGTATAATGGGAACCTAAAACAGAAATGAAGCCTTACTTTTCTAATTCGACGTATTTCGGAATTGAGACACCAACTGAGGTGTCATCTTCGTCTCTTGATGGTAGTAAAAAAATTACTAGGCTCGTCTAGCTCATAACTATAGTACCCCATTCTCCTAACTTCAATTTAACTCCATATGAATACCATGCAATTCTTTTGAATTTAAAGAGCATTGATTTTTATTATACCAAACTATATACACATTGTCATAAAAATTTGCGCACTAAGAAATAATTGTGGGACGTTAACGAAACTTGGCATGAAGATACATGTCGGGTAAATATGCAAATGGTTAGAAATGCAGTGGGATTGAGCATTGCGTAATGTCACTAGAGGGCGTTGAGCTTCGTTCTCATTGGAGTATAAAACCTGTAAGCTGAGTTTGTTTAAGTGCAAAATTTTACTAGTTTTAAATCTCATATTCAGAAAATAGCAATTAACTTTTTCAACGCTCTACCTGAAACCAATAATTCTAATATGCATAACTTAATTCCTTACATTCCAAATGATAACACTTAAAGACCAAGAAGAATTTTTCTTGATTCTTATAATCCTCCTTAAACTTAATTTTTCATGCAATAAATTTTTTATTGCACCATAGTTAGCTAAAATTTTACTTTCTTTTAAATTTTGTTATTATTAATTTTCTCTTCCCCACTGGACAAGCGCCTCCCCATTTTCTAAATCTCAGCCCCAGGGCAGCCAATTGGAGTCACTGTTCACTGTACTCAGCATCCAATCAGAGAGAGCTTCTAAGCTCTCAACCAAGCCAAAAAACTCTAAACTTTTTTCGCCCAGATGAACCACCATAGCCACTCCTCCCGGATTCCATCGTTCGACCAATCGCCGTCATGCCACTCAGCAGAATGGAAAAAACCATTTTCGTCAGCCCAACATCAAAGACTTGTCACGATATGGGATTGAGGACTGTTTTACAGTCCACATACCCAAAGGATAACGCCCATTCAACGCCCATGTTTGAGTGCACTTAATCTTTTGAAAAGGAAACGCTGAGGCAGAAATGTCGTTACGCTGCCATCGAAGACAATATGAGCCAGAGTTCGCTGCCAGAGTACGAGAGGGGAAGAATAATCGGGATGTTGGAAGCTGCGTGGTCAGCTCGGCGAGTAGTTCGTCAAGTAGGCTGTTTTGATTTGACTGTGAGGAAGTTTTGGGATCAGGGGAAAGAAGAGACGTCATTTATACGGTGATCAGGCTCAGGAGGCCCTCAACAGACCAGTCGTCGAAAAGACTGTCACACATACGATACGTGCGCGTAGAGCCAACTGCCTCCTTGTCCGCTGCCCAAACACCAGCAGAATATTTACTACGGGCCCCTGTGTCTTCCCGAAGCATCACAAGGGGGCCTTGCTGAAGGACATTTAGTATCGCGGAGCCCATTACGTGTGCTGCCAATGACATCTATCCGCAACGCCTCCGTTTTAAGTGGTGTTGTGCACGACGGGATTACCATGCAACGGAATGGAACCAGGTTATCTTCAGTGACGAATCTAGGTTCAATTTGTGCAGTGATGACAATCGTGTTCGTGTGTGAAGGTCCCGTGATGAATGCTTCAATCCTGCCTTTGATTTACAGCGACACACCACTCCCAAAGCTGGTGTGATGATATGGGGTGCTATTGACGATACTCGGTCACCCCTAATAATGATCCATGGCACCATGACAGCCCAGCGGTACGTCCATGACATCCTTCAGTCATATGTATTGCCACTCATGGCAGGGCTCCCAGGAGCTATTTTTCAACAAGACAATGCTCAGCCACACACAACAAGGATGTCATAAGATTGGTCCGCCTCATTACCACCCTTCCCTGGCCTGCTTGATTCTCAGATGTTTCACCAATCTATCATACCTGGGATAATTTGGGACGGTTAAGTTGGGCAGCCTGCGAATTTGGTCGAACTAGAGAAGCGTTTACAGCAACTGTGGAACGACCGCATACGGAGCTTGCATGCCTCAATGTCCGCTCGTATTACATAGCGCATTCGCGCTATATATAGAAGGAGTCCAATAGAGTACTAAAACTTCCGTTCATTTGTATTTTTTTTCTGCAATAAGTGAACCCTTTTTTATTTTCTAATCACTTACTTATATCGATTGAATTGATTGATTGATTGATTGAATATTAACGTCGCACTGTTCAGCTACAAGAGGGCTTTTGGCGACGGACCACGTCAAGCCAAGGTCAAGTGACGTGGACGACACCTGATCTGGCACCCCTCTCTCCTAACTACCACATCACACCAACGGGAGGACGTTTCAGCTCTCGACAGATTTAACTTGCATCGCTGCCCTACACGGCGGGTCTTTGGTGGTACTGGGCTCGAACTCGTGACAAGGCAAGCCACGATCCGATACCTATACCACTCGGCTACCACGGCCACCACTTACTTATATCAAAGAAATACTTACATATGTAAAATTTCTTTTCATTTTGACGACTTTTTCTTGGTGCGTAAATTTTTTTGGCAATGAGAGTACTTTAGGTTGATTGATTTTGATTTACGTCGACCTCTAATTTGATTACGAGATTGAGGAATGTTGGTTACGGAGCTTGTGTAATTTTGAACCACGGTCAAGTGATAATAACGATGTCTGAGATGGTGTGCTCCCTTTCCGAGCTTTCACACTACATCAAAATCAGGACTTCGTGTTTAACAGATTTAACGTGCATACGCCGTTTTATAAAATGGGTCTTCATTGTGAGACAAGGTTTCAAACCCACAACTCGACCGATAACGTCGGCCACGAGTTCGCAATCCTTACCACTCGGCTACCACAGCCACTACGATACTTTCGGTTGGAATCGAGATTGTGTGCTTTTCCGAAAACTGAGACCCCTTCAATTCTAAATTTTGCATTTAGTGCAGGTGGCCCTCGTATAACACGGTTAACTTGTACCGTGCTATATCGAAACCGTGTTGTAAGAGAATTTTTTATTTATTTATTTAAATAATTATTTTATTTATTAAATTAATTATATATGCACATAATATAAATTCGATCAATATGTACTGTGTTCGTATCGAAACTGTGTTTCTTGTAGTATCAAAACCGTGTTATACGAAACTTTGAAATATTATAAATCATGGCAATGTGTAACGTGTTATAAAAGCCAAGTCTTAAGGTGTAAAGTTTTATGATAGCTGAAATTTCGTTTCAATAAAACAATCATAATTTTTAATCATAAACAAAAATATGAAATACATAAATTAAAAATATAACAAAAATATATTCAAAAGATAATAAATTTAATTATAAAATAAATAGAAACTGCTTATTAGGATTAGAAAAAATTTATTTTCATCATTTTTTATTTCAATGGGCTGCTATTGGTTTTTTACCATTGCAGACCTAGTTCATTCCCCGGAAGCTGGTATCTCTTTTTAGTGCGGCACCATATAGAGGATACCAAACACCGAAAGTAATTTTGATGCCCAGTTTCCTCCCCAGAGGAAGGCACCTGAGCTCGACGATGCGACCCTGTACTAGAATTTAATTTTGCCCTGGAGAACCCAAGCCAAACAGACACTCTAGGATCTTTTACATGCCGTATAATCATACGAGATGGCCGCTGTCGATTTTCTACATTTTCATCATCATTCCCATCAGAAATTGCTGCTAATCTATTTTTTTTCTCAAAGTTGGTTGAAACTCCTCTTGACTAGTTATTTTTCAGTTATCAGAAGTAGTTGCAATTACCAGTCTGTTTCGAGCTTGCTATTCCTTCAGAATTTCTCTGTAAGGAGCTAGAGAACTTTGCAATTCCTTTTTAAATTTTTCGTTAAGTACTAATGAAGAAATAGAATTAGGAATTAGTGAACGAAGTTGGGAAAAACCTCGGTTGTGGGAATTCCCTTCATTGAACGGAAATGATATTAATTTTTTTTTAAATCGTGTTATCCGTGTTATTAAAATCGCAACTATTGTATCGTGTAATATCGAATCCGTGTTATAATAATCGCAAATATTGTATCGTGTAATATCGAATCTGTGTTACAATAATCGCAAATATTGTATCGTGTAATATCGAAACCGTGTTTTACAAATACCGTGTTCTACGAAGGAAACCTATACACCTTAGAATAATATTTAAATCTCTCTGGAAATACTATAATTTTTGAAAAATGCATGAATTAGCTTTCAGAGAGCTACAGTGAAAAAAAAATTTTGGGGATACCCAACGGAAATACTAATTTTTTCCCAACTTTCAAAAAATTTTTAAAGGGGCTACTATTTTTTATTTGTGATCACAGTATCGTAATCATTCCAGAAATAATAAAAAATACTTGAGTTTATGATATAAATACAAAAAGTTTTTTTGTCGCGTATCAATGCTTTTTATGGACTGAATTTAAGGCCCAAAAAAGTAAAAGGTTTATTGTTATTGGGTTACAGCAAATATTTGAAATATTCAACATTCCTCTTTTAAAATATAGCCATATATGTGTGCGTATAATTTTCCGATGGTGTATTGGAATAAAATTTCAAGAACTTTATTCTCTCACTTTCCATTTTTCTCTTCTATAGATCTTAGACGTGTCTGACGATGCGAATAGTCTTATTTTATTACATTGTGTGCTTACGTTAGTGCCTGAATAAAAAAATAGTCCTCCAAATATTTATGGAACAAACTTGTAACGGTTCCCATTCGCTCCCTTCTCTTGAGGGAAAATAACTGTTGTTTGAGTTTAAAAATCGCCTTCCTTAGAGAGAAATTGATTTTATGCTATTTGAGTGGTATTTAAACCCTAGCCAAGTAAGTGTTAGAGTGAGTCGTTAGGCTGCTATTAAAAAAAAGATTTAAAAATGACAAATTAAAAACCCGGGGCTCTCTGTTAAGGCGAAATTTCCTAAAATTCAAACTATCGTTTTTTTTTTATTGGCATATGATGTTTTTTAATCCTTCTTAATGTGTCTAAAATTTTTCAATTTTACCCTATATTTTTTATTCAGTTATTTATCCATTTTTTCTGCATGTCAGTAAAACTAAACCCAAAACTCCACGCCCACTTTTCAGATTTGTCTGCTGAAAAAAGCCTGATAAAAAAGGGAAATAATTTTTTCTTTGATTAGTGTTTTTAAAAAGAAATGAAATATTTTTTTGTTTTGATTATATGAGGTTTTCTTTGAAGTTCTGTTCTAAAAATTTTAAACCAATTTTTCTCTGTGTTCTGAAATGAAAAATTGCTTTACCAAAGGGGAAATTTTGGGGGAAAAAACAGGGAAAGCCCCCGGCTTTTTAAGAGGTGGTTTTCAGATGCTGGGGGGTTCAAAGTTTCTCAAAACACTAACTTGAGGTGTGCAAAACTTTAAGAAAAAAAATGTAATACTTTTTTTTTCGTTTGGATGAAAAATATACTGGATATCCCGTCTCAACAACCCTCATTTTGATAAAAATCATTAAAAAAAATCTTTTTAAAAACTCCCGTAATTTCTTGCCAAAAAAAGCTTCTTTGCGGTAAATTTTTTGGAAAAACCCATAAAATTTTTTTGAATATATTAAGGCTTTTAAAATTATGGAAAAAAAAAAATATGAATATTTTTGTACATTTTTGTTTATTATGGTAGTATAGAACTGTGCATGAAATAAACTCTAAAATGTAAAATTTAAATTTTTTTTTGTTAAATAATGTTTTATGAAATATTGCCCTTTTTTTGTTTATATATTCATTATACAAGTATATTTTTTTTTCGTTAAATTTTAAAAAATTTGGGGTGCCTTTTGAAAAAAACAATTTAAAATTAATAAAAGTTTCAGATTATTGGAAATTTTTCATGTATTTAAAATAAAAAATTTTTAAACCAGTGTTTCCCAAACTTTCAATACTGGCCCCCCCCAATCACAATTTTACCGCCCCCCTTATACTTAAAAAATTACTGAATGCAATAATAATGCCTTTCCCAAAAAAGCTACAATATAGATCTTAATTATGAACCGTACAAATTAATAAATAAGTATTAAATTTTTTTATATTTATTTTTGAAAAAAAAAAGTAATAGGGTAATTATTTCGTTATTTTTTTTTTCTCTTATTTTAAAAAATTTGGGAAAATATTTCAAAAACGGGGTCTCAGAAGCAAAATATAGATATCAACTAAATATAGAAAAGAACTCAGAGGGTCAATTTCTAAAAACTTCGAAAAACTTTGCTCTGCAAGACAAACCCATGGAAGTCGCTAATACTTATTAAACATGTTCTTAATTCAGTATTATTAAGATAAGTATTAATTTTTTATATATGTTACTCTTAAGTAATATATTTTTAAGTAAATTACTTTAAGTAATAGGTTAATTATGATATTTTTCTTTCTCTAATTTTTAAATTGAAACAGATTGAGAAATAATATATAATTTAAGATTTATTTCCTTCAAGATCCATTTCTAAAAGTACAAATGTCATTATAAAAATAGCCTAATCTATGTGTTGCTCTTTATCATATCCATTACATCTGGTATTCTCGCGAACGTTCATGTGAGTCTAGGCAACCTAACAGACGTCTGCACAAAACATGTAAAATGCTGTATCTCGTACAATTCTAGTCAGTCTTGGCCGAATCGATTAGCTACCGAATCTCTCTTGAATGTACATTTCATAATTCACGCGTTAATAGTAATTCACGGTATTAAGTATTTATGGCAGTAGATTAAAACAAAATCATAGATATATTTTTAAATCACAGCGAGCATTCGACGATAATAAAGCATCAACAAGTACACAGACGAGGGCAAATTGATAGCAAGTTACGAATGGGTTAGGGATCCATTTCAAAATACTTCAGAAGGGCTCTCAACTGCCGAAAAAGAGATCTTCATAGATTCACATCCAGTGACGAAATTAAAGGGCAATTTTGTAATAAATCACTTTGAATTCTGGATAGAGGTGGATGCTGAATTTTCTGCACTGAAAACAAAAGCATTTCGTATACTATTACCATTTTTAACATCATACCTTTTTGAATCCGGATTTTCTGCGATGGCTACTTTGAAGACAAAATATAGATCTGAGCTAAATATCAAAAATAACTCTGAGTGTCAATTTCTAATTTTAGCCTTCCTTTGAAAAAACTTTGCTCTGCAAGACAAGCCCATGGAAGTCACTGATATTATTAAACTTGTTCTTATACTGGCTGAAGTACTCCACTCTTAACCGAGTTCATTTTTTAAAAATGATAATACATTATTCCTGATATAATACTTAATTGTGTAAGGAGAGTAAAACCAAGTGCATGACAATGTATACAAAAATGTAAAATGATTCATTGAAATGAATACTCATATTATAAACGGTTTTGAAGGAACTGTAATTTTAAGCCTCGCAGAATTAGAATTTAGAATAAATGTTAATAAAAAAAAAGAATATAAAATTCTAATGAATAACAATTGTGTTATTTTTTTAATATTTAAAGCGAGAAAGCCCGGGATCAGGTGGGCACTCGATACTAACGTTAATGGTCGCTGGGAGTGATGCACCCCAATTCTTTTTTTTATAATTATTTTCAATATACGAGATAAAAATCACAATTTCAGTGAATAATTTAACTAAGAGAAAATATACTTACCTGTTTCAAGGATTTTTCTATTTGTCTTTCATAATTTGAGAAAATATCCACAAAACTGAACTAAATTGTTTCAAATGGTGTTGGCCTTTAATAAAGGACACAAATCACAGACACTTTTTGCTAACATTACAGGAAAGTTATATGCAAGCAAAACTGTCACATTTTGTTCACGTTATTGTAATTTTAATGTCCTTTGATGATCGACAAATATCCTGTTGATCTTTTTTTTGCTTGTGTCTTTTTGACAGGGTGAATTGAATTTTGCGGTACAGTTATGGCTTCATATTTTCTTGATAAAGTTCTTAATGTAGCTATTGAAAATTTTCCTTACGTTTCATGTTTATTGCTTTTCTCAAATTTACTTTCGCTAACATGATTAATATGCATTATTTCAGCAAGTGTTTCTCTTGTTTGATCAGCTTCAATTTCCTTTCAGAAAGATCACAGATGCCCAATTCTGTGTGTTTTTATATTCTGCTCATTTACATTTATAAACCATAATCAGTTGTACAACATCACAATTAAAACCACTAAGTTATTCATAGGGGAAAATGCAGCATTTTCAGGAAAATATTTTTGAAAAATAGTGGTCGTGTCGGGAACTCGGTCTAAACAAGTACCTTAAGATTCTAAAAAAACGTTTGCCACCCCCAAAAAAGGAGATATGTTATCAATTTATTTTAGCTCTCATTAAGACTGTCATATTAGAGGATTCTCTGTCAAGGTCATTGGTAACAAATAAACAGTTTTCCCACACAGAATTAACGATTTTTGTATTATATGTTTCAGTATACTCATAAAAATAAATCTTGGCCAATTAATCCTTCAAAGTGCTCAATATGCTTATCCATGTAATCATAAAACTCTTTCACATTGTGAAAAAAAAGCGCAACGGAATAATATAATTTACAACTTCCATAAAAAAAAGGGATGCAGGTAACCATACCAGTAAGTTCGAAAGCCAGCAAAAGTAATATGTGGGGTTAAAAGAAACGTAATAAAAAAATCTCTCATCGTAGGATTACAGCAAAGCAAACAAAATATTTTTTTTTATTTAGTTATAGGATCAAAGATAGCTAATGAGCGTTCAAAGTAGAATCTTTTTTTTTTTAATGACCTTTTTTCACCAGATGATATATATAAATATCAATGTAAATCTGTATTTTTTTATTATATCAGAAAGTATTTTTTTTTTCATTCCAGTAAATTATTTTTTTTAACCTTTTATTTTCGATATGCTCGCCCCACAGTTTGAGAAACACTGCTTTAAACCCATTTTTCTCCATGTTGAATTTTTGTACATTCACTGTTATTCAAAACCCTAAGGCTTTTTTGATAATTGAAGTAAGGGTTTGAAACTTTTTATACATGTTTTGAAATGTATGTTTTGTAAAACTGTGCATTGAATTAGCTCTTACATGTTTAGTACTTTTTCTAAAAAATTTCAAAATCAAAATTAATGTTTTTTCGAGAATTTTTGTAAATTTAACTATAAAAAAATTTAAAAAAATTAAAGAGCAGTAGCAGAAAAAAAACCATGCACAGTTTTATGTAGTATATTATAAGGTACTTGGAAAAAAATTTTGAAAGAAAGAAACATATTTAAAAGCCTTAGGGGTTTAAAAATGTTTAAAAATTTAAAAACCTTTAAATTTTACAAACATTTTGCAACAAATTAAATTTTTGTATGGAATTATTATTATATATTAACCTTTATAAAATACAATTAAAACCAAATATCAAATATTAAAAATAAAAAAAAATTTAAAGATGGTACCATTTCGCCTTAAGAAGCTTTAGACTGGAATATCAAGTAGATCCGGAAGAGATCTGGTGAGTGCTGTTTCATCGGATCACACTCACTTAAGTGCTTAGTTATTTGTCTTAGGAATTTAAGGTAGGTATTTAATTTGGCTGCTCCCTCTGTTTATAATTTTAATTGATAGTAAATTGATTAAACCAAAATAAACTTAATTATTTTCATAACAATGTCTGTTTATTCGGAGTCTCAAACATTAACAGTGACCTCAGAGTCACGACAATTTTATAAAAAATGAGGTCTGTTTTTATACTACCATTATAGATGCAATGTGTTCTGACTCAGAGATGTACTTATATAATACACTTATTACAAGAATAAAGATGTTAATGAAGTTTGATTATATAAAACTAAAGTTATGAAAGGAGAATTTATAAATTTTAATGTCCGTCGAAATATTTCAAGGGATTATTAGAATGTGGAAATATTAACTCATTATCTTTACTTTCAATATCGAGAAATATAACTCAACACTTTTTGGCAAGCAAATGGAATACAGATTACAATAATATTAGTTGTATCTTTCATTATCACAGAAAACTAAATCACTGCGGTAGCTATGTGTTCTTCTTAACAGAAAGAGGCCTACGTCTATGAGATTCCCTGGTTTGCCTGCTATTCAGCATAACGTTACAAAGTGTACTAAAGACAGCGTATTAGACTGAAGAGGCATCTTGCGAAACAGGTTGCTGCAATTATTGGTCTACATGGATGATATAGATATTATTGATTGGTCAGAAAGGGCAGTCACAAAGAGCTGCCACAAATATGGGCCTCACTGTCATCGAGGATAAAATGAAATTTATAGGAATCTCATCCTCCCCATGGTAAATTATTCTTACCTTTTATTAATCGTTACACCATCGAAAACCTTGATGGATTTAAATACCTTGGCACAATAATTAACGATAAAAATAAACTAAGAACAGAAGTTGACGACAGAATCAAAATGGCTAATAAATGCTTCTATGGGCTAAGAAGACAGTTAAGATCTAATTAAATCAGCCACAAAACTAAATTAAGAACTTAAGAAAAACTAATATTACCTATCTTGGTTTATGTAGGTGAACAAGATAAGCAAGCCTTAAGCCAGTGTTTCTCAAGCTTTCTATACGTGCGACCCAATTTTCAATCATAATTTTCATCGCACCCCCCTCCATACAATAACGATGAATTGATTTCAAAAATAACGTACTTTGATACTAAAGCTACAATATGACTTTAATTATTAATCGTACAAATTTTCAAGATAGGTATTAAATTTTGTGTATAATTTTGTCTGTGGAGTTGGTAGTAATTATATTAATCTTATTCTTAACAAAATACTGATAAATTAACTATCAACTACATTGCGCAGTACATATGCATTTATAAGTATAGATTATACCAATGTATTTTACTTTAATTACGTCAGAATGTATTTTGTTTTGATTCCATTCAGTAAATTTGCAATTTTTTTAATATTTTATTTTCGACTTTTTGATATGCACGTGCCCCCCTTGTAAAGTTATCACGCCCATCAAGGGGGACGTGCCCCACAATTTGAGAAACGCTGCCTTAAGCAACGATATAAAGCAATTCTTGGATATATTTGCGAGAAAAATTCTCAGAGCTTTGGCCCAGTGCTGGAAGGAGGAAAATGGAGAACCAGATATAACTTTGAACCACAAATCACGCAAGTCATCCGTAGTAATAGATTAACCCTTTATCTACCGACGGTACTTATAAGTACCACTTACTTTAAAAGTACATAGAATAACCATTTTTAAGAATACTCTGATGATACTTCGCAGGAATATTCTTTTATATTCCACTCTTCCAAGAACGGGCTCTGTGATGAGTATTTTAGGGGGGAAGGTGAATAGTTTTATAGCAAACACTGCGTTTTCAGCGGATTGCGAGGATTGTTATTTTTGTTCCGAAAAAGTAATTAATGTCAAAAGATGAGTGTCTTATTTCTTTTGTATGTTAATGAAGACCTTAGAAAACGATTTGACTGTTTATTTTAAGTTATCAGTATACATAATTAATTTTACAGTTGAATATTTTTAGTTAATTAATTAGTTCTAATGAATTAAATTTCCTAAAGTTGAGTATTTTGTTTATGTATATCCTTTAATTTTCAATATAGTGATTAAAAAAAGAAATATTGCATGAAAAAAACTGCAGTAACCATAATGCGATAGATAAAGGGTTAAGACGGCTTGGCCATATTTGGAGAAGCTTGGAAGATAGCTCATTAAAATCTTGACATTTAAAAAACCTGAGGGAATCCGAGCTAAAGGAAAACTACCAACTACATAGATGGTTGGATGACATCGAAAAATACCTAAATGCTTTGAAATTTAAAAATTGGAGAGGAGTCGCTAAAATAGAGGCGCTGGAAGGAGTGTGTGATTGAGGCAGCTAAGGCCTGTAAGGGGCTGTTGTGTTGTGGAAAAAGAAGTGTGTTCATAGCCGGCTCACTCATAGCCGGTGTTTCTTCTGTAGAGTTATGGGTTCGAATCTTAGTACACCTCAGGACCTGTGTAGAGGTGCTAATGCACGTTTAAATCTGTCGAGGCTCAAAGTTTTCATATGGTATGGAAATTTGGAGAGTGGGGTTCAAGATCAAGTTTTTTTTCTGTAATGGGGCTGCGTATTGATATTTCTACCTTTGCAGACCCAGTACACTCCCCAGGAGCTGGTATCACTTTTTAGTGCGGCCCCCTTTAGGCGATACCAATTACCGCAAGTAATTTTGACGCCCAGTTTCTTTCCCAGAGGGAGACACCTGAGCTCTGCCGATGCGAAATTTGTACTTAGGAATTTAATTTTGCCGAGAGTTTCCAAGCCAAATGGACACTGAAGGGATCTTTTTCCTGCCGTATAATCGTACGACATGTCCATTGTCGATTTTCTGCATCAGGAAAATCCACCGACAGGAAACCCGCAACCTTGGGTACAGAAGGTCAGCGACAAACCTACTACGCTACCAAGCCACTAAGCTCAAATATCGTCCTAGTCGATTGAACCTGGCTTAAAGTTGTGATCTCCATTGCCAAAGTCTGGGCTTATTTGTAGCGCTAAATCTTTGAGGGAGAGCTTAAAGTTAGGGGACATTCCAAAAATAGCCCCCATGTTGCTTTTAAGTGTGAATTAATCAATTGAAAAACCTGCATATTAATGCGTTTATGCAGTATTGAAATTTGGTACATTAATTACTTTTATCATGTATTGTAACTTGATGTGCTAAGGTCATATTTCTCAAATCACATTTTTTTACTTGGTAATTGATTTTCATATTAACACATATTGGTTTTTTGTAATTTAAATATGTATATATTTGTATATTATATATATATATTAGAACATATTTGATCAGTTTATGTACATTTGTATAGTATAACATAAGTATGAACTATCAAAAAAGTCAAGTCGTCGTAAGGGAGTTATGAAAAAAAAAAGGGTTAAGAAAAAGTAGACTAAGAAAATGCAAAATTAACAGAATTTACGCACACCCAATTTTTTAAATTCATAAGTGTAATTGTTCCTTATCGTTAAAAAAAACAAAAAACAAAAAAATCAAATCAGATTATCTATCAGTCATGCAAGTTGTTTTACTCTGTAAAGAGAGAGAGAGAGATGTTTAACATTTTTCAATGAATCTTCGGCTTCAGAGAATGTTATTCAACACTATCCTTACTCTTTCAATTTTATTTAAAATACCACAATTTTGAAATTTTTATGTATTTTAAGAAAAAAAATAATACGTAGGGATTTTGATAATATTCTTAAGAATTTAACTCAAATGAACTTGTACTTGAATGCTTCAATCCCTCCCCTCGAAGATATATTTTTCCTTGGAATTTTTCCTTCCTTCCTTCAATAATAACTTGATACAAAAAACATATTTCGCATTTTTTATTTGAAATTAAAATTCTAATACAAATTTTGTGAAAGGGAAGTAAAGGCAATAAATACGAGGGAAAAACCAAACAAAATATTCAATAATAATAAATACTGTAAATATTGATATAAAACACGTATTAAAGACCAGTCGTACCAAATTTCAAGAAAAGAACTAATAGAAATGAAATATTCAATAATTTTGCATCCCAACACCCTAAAAGGAGAAATTTAAATTGGAAGATATAAATTATTTAATAGAATAAATATCTTGAAGGAAAGCATTGCGAAAAAAAAGTATTTATCGTGATAAAAATAGATGCTAACTAACTTTAATTGTATCTCTTTGCGTTAATTAAGTTAATTGTGATATAATACGTTAACTAAGCATAATTGCGATGATAACTTACGAGAGTTAGTTGGCAAAGAAGCGCGCGACGTGAAGTAACTGCGTTTAAATTATACATGGTTGCATTTTTCTTTATTTGTTCCAACTCGTGGAATCTTTCCTTTCGGGCACAAGACCAAATTTGTAAAGTGTGTAATGATTCTTTTGTAATATTTTTTAAGCTTCATCAAAACATCAAAAGATTCTTCATTTCAAAACAGCTCGACAGCCCAGGGTGGGCCTTGGCCATCTCAAGAAGCCTTTTCCAGTCCAGCCTTCTTCTCGCTAGTATTCTCCAATTTTTAGTTCTGAAAACTAGGAAATTTTTTTCCAGGCCATCAATCCATCTAAGATTTGGCCTGCTCTTTCTTAGTGTGCCAATTGGTTGGACATTGAAGATTTTTTTAGTGGTGCGGCTGGCATCCTTTCTGACAACGTCACCTGCCCATTTAATTCGTTGTAATTTGATGAAGTTAACAATGTCGGATTATTTATATGATTAATAGAGTTCTAAATTTGATCTCCTTCACCGCGTTCCATTTTTCTGAATTCCTCCAAAAATAAATCTTAAAATCTTCCTTTTGTAGATACTTATCATGTTCTCCTCTGTTCGAGACATGGACCAAGTTTTACATTCATAAGTATCAATATCGATCTTAAGAGACTTTTATACATTTGAACCCCTTTTTTTTATTACTTTCGATTTCATATATTGTAGTATTCCATTAAGGCATCTATTAGCCATAGTAATTCTCTTTTGGGTTTCAGTAGTACAATCGTTTCTAGTGTTAACTTCCGAACCTAAATAAGTGAAACTGTTAAAGTGTTAGTGCCAGGCATGTATTTTCGCAGAATTAAGAAATTCTTCAAAATAATTAATGATTATTATTATAAACGACAGTTATTTTTTTAGAACAGAATTCATTCTTTAAGCACGTGATGAATTTATGTTTGTTCAAATTATTTTTTTCATTATATAAATTAACTATTTGAAAACCGAATATAAAGACCAAATAAAACGATCGAAATATAAATTTAAGCTCTCACCCACCTACAATTCTGAATCGTGGAATTTATATTAATCCTGTGGAATTTAAACTTTTATCCTCAAGTCTAAACAAATGTATTGATTTCGATAAAATAAGGAACATCCGGAACATATAGTGATGATTTCTTTGCAATTACAATTTTCTTTGACATCGGAAAATGTTATTATATCCATTTTAATGATTCATTTGTGAATTTTCAGATCTTTAAGAAGTATTTTGAAATAACAGAAGAAAAAATGTAATTCCAAAGACATCCCTTTTTGTTTTCCTTTTCTTTCATATCCATTTTATTTAACAGGACAAACTCATGTGACACCATAGTCACATAATAATTACAATTACATGTTTTCAGCCAATCAGTTCATAAATTCGTGAGACTTCATAACCACATGATAAATGCAATCACGCGTCTCCATCCAATCAGTTCAGTCGCTTCTCTGTTGCTAACTTTTGCTTTTTGTTTAAACTTTGTTTTAAAAGTACACATTTGTCAATAATAATAGCTAACATAAAAAAAAACTGCACTTGGTTTAAAAGTACACATATATTATAAATAGTTTTTAATTTTGAAAACATTTTGAAGAATTTTAATAGTTGAACATCTTTACCTAATTACCAAATTTGAAAATTTTATCTAAATTTTTCAGTAGAACAAGTCCAATGTGTGTGTCAGTTTTAAACTCAATGGAGAACACGTGATTACATTTATCCAATGATCTTCATGAATTTAGCTCATTCAAATCAATGTGCTTATCTAGATTTGAGCAGGAAAGTATAATTTCACATACGATTTACATTACGTTTACATAATAGAAATAGGTGGTGTGATATGGTCGATCTTTGCCGACCATATCGTGGGGTTTCAGCGTAAGTTAGAGGTGTGGGATTCTCGAAATGAAGAGACATTTTAGAATTCTTAATATGACTTTTATTAAGAGTTTAACTTAAATTACTTATATATCGAACAGACTTATGTTAAGTGAGAATAAACCAAAACACCTAGCCGTAGTACGCAGATCGCGCAATTGGATCACTTATCTATATAATTATATTATATCCGCCTACTCTCAATCCTAATAATATTTCGAATTCGGAAAATAATCTTCCTACCTGGAATTTCCAATCAACGTTTCAATCAACTTCAGATATTCCGTTAGACTCGAGTACAATGGTATGTACCTTGTAGTATTGGCTAGGTATATTTGATTCTTGGGTAGGCCGTCAATTTACACTTCTACCTTTTCTACACTGAACTTTGTCTAAATTGCCATCGCGCTTACTAAAACTTCTGTCCTTTTAAAGGTTATCTTATTTGCATCTATCCTTCGTTTCACTTCTTGGATTTGGGTTGGAAAAGATTTGCCATTAATCGTGGCCGTCAAAGAACACAGAGGTTATGTTAGAGAAAGGACGCGTGAGCCGTCACAGTGGTAGCCATAGTGTGTAGGAGTGGGTAGAGTTTTAAGCATCTATTATAATTAAGAATGCTGTAAGAAATTTATTTTCTTTCCCAGCAATGATAATGAGAATTAATTATACATTATTGTGCTATATATAATTATCTACATCATTAAAATACAAAATCTCTTAAATTATTTTGAAATGCGTTTTTAGTAATATTTAATGCATTATTTTGTATTATTTTATTTTAACTGAACTTCATATACATATATATGTATATATATATATATATATATATATATATATATATATATATATATATATATATATTATCAGCAAACATTTTTTAATAGTGTAAATTACCACTGAGAATTTACAAAAATCAATTACTGATTATTATTCTACGACTGGGTGGGATATTTATAGCTTAACATGTATTCTAAAGGTATAAATATCCAACACAGTAAGTCGGTGTTTCTCAAACTGTGGGGCGCCCCCCCTAGGGGCCGTCATAACCCCACAAGGGGGCGCGAGCATATTAAAAAGCCCAAAGCAAAAGATTATTTAAAAAAATTATTAATTTTCTCAAAGTAAGCAAACAAAATACATTTATATATCAATACTATTCAATGCATTTTATAGTTAATTTAACAATACTAAGTTGAGAACGTTTAATAATTACAAGTAACGCCATGGGCTCTTCATTTATAAAATTAATTTTTGCATATAACACTTATGATTTTTCCGGTTTATAATTAATTATTTCAATGCCCGATTAAAAAAATTACGTGATTCGTTCCCCAATAACAGAATTTAACACGTAGGCGAGCGTATGTGGTGTATTTGGGGGAGGGTTAGTAAAGGAATAAATAATCAAATACCCTGAAATAAGTAAATCTTTTACAAACACTGTCCTGGTAATTTTGTTGCATTCCAAAGCCTTCAGAATTATTTTACGGATTTCACAGAAAAGATTGTACTTCGGAAAGACGTATATATACTTTCGGGGTACTTACTGGCTGAGCGAAGCGTTCATATACGCTGGCAGCACAAGAGGTTAAAGCCAAATTGTAGGTTTAGTGTCAAAATAAAGTATTATCGAAAAAACATTTTTTATTGTATGGGGAGGGGGGCGCGATGAAAATTGCGATTGAATATTGGGTCGCAAATATTGAAAGTTTGAGAAGCACTGCAGTAAGTTATTGCATTTGGTTGCAACAAAGCAATGTAAAAAATATGCGAGGTAGGATTCAAAAGTTCCCGGACTGAGTCTATTACTTAACAAATATTACCAATTAAATTTCTGAAACACATCCTCCTTTAAAATAAGACCCTTGAGCAACAACATACTTTTGCCATCTCTTGTAACGAAACATTTCTGGAATACATTTTTAGCCATGTCCTTTAATTCAACCTGCGATGCATTTTTAATTAAAACTGTAGATTGGAATCGATGACCCTGAGAGCGACGTTCCAGTTTTGGAAATATTCTGAAGTCGCAGGGGGCGAAATCAGGGGAGTAAGGAGGATGTGGCAAAACAGTTGTTTTCGTTTTCACCCCGTTGTTGTTTAAAACCTGTTCTCACGTACCTCCTCAGAAAACTTTTCAATGTTTTTAGATGTGTGGGAATTTTGGCGGATGTTCAGAGCATTCATTGCCATCGACACTTTCCCTGCCTTTCCTGAAACTTCAATGGTACTTAAAAGCTTGTGTTTGCGATAATGTATCACTGCTTTTCATATGCTTCAATGTTTCTTAAGTTTCCGTAGTATTCTACAAAGTATACTTTCTGCAAAATTTGACATTCATTCTCTGTCCTACAAACGTCATTTCTTTCAATCGCCGGTTGCGAAATGCATCCACTTACAAAATACGACTCCGTGGTGAGCCACCGACCACTTGATTTAGGACAAATCATTTTTAGAAAAGGGGAAGAACGAAATAACACAGAAAAGTTACCGTAGTCGTTCTACTGCAAAATTTTTTCATATTACGGGCTTAGTCCAGGAACTTTTTAATCTCACCCCTTACTAATGAAATTGAAAAACAATTTGTCTTTCTTTGAAACAGGAGGTGCTCTTCCGTTAAAAATTTTTGTATGTAAATGCTAACCCTTAATACGTAACAGTAATTAGTGTTTTAAAATGAAACGAAGCAGTTCTGAGATGCAATCAATAATAAATTATATAAGAATTAGAAAAACCCAAATGAAGATTAAATTAAATATTAATCGAGATCCGAAGTGAAATCAGTAAAAAAATAGTACGAATAAGAAAGTTATGATAATTAGTAACTACATTTTTTCTTATGTACATTTCTTGCAACTTTACCTCTAACATTAACGCATACAAATACCTCAAACGAATAGAATAAAATCCATTTTCAGTATTGTTAAGTTGACCAGGGTTCGAGGATTTTATGCAGATTAGTGCAGTTCTCTAAGAGTGATGAGAATTTATTGTCGAGAAAACAATTCTTGAAATACAGGATTCAGCAGCAAAATTCGCAGAATAAATCTCAGAAGGTCTTCTCACCTTCAACAGCACTCAGACACAATTATCAATGTCTAAAATAGAAGCATGAAATACAAATATGTGAAAGATTATTCACAAGCGCACCCTCTTTCAACAGCCGGAGTAATCACTAATCGCTTCAACAGTCAGAGCAATACTCTCTAATTACTGGTCAAAACGTACGGACTGAGCTCGGTGAGCGTCTTCCTATTTATATCCGTCACGGATCTTTCGAGAAAGATCCACTTGCGTCATAGATCGTGAAATTAGGGAATTTCTCCACTAACTTCCAGAATCTAGAGATTCCCAAACTCACCAAAAATGGCCGCTAACCTGGTCGCCAAGTCGCCACAATAGTCGCCAAATAGGTTGTCAAAAATGATGCCAACTTGGCTCTATCGCCAAGATTTCCCCAAGTTCTCATTGAATCGCCATTATAACGTAAGGGACGGTGTTGCTTGCAAATATTACAATTTTAACATAAATTAAATATTACATAGAGTAATTTAAATGCATTACACAATCAATTACAAATTTTTTACACTATTTTATACAAAATTCGTAATAATATTTTATTTAGGTTTATCAAAATATTTTCACTGTTAAACTTCATTCAATTTGCCCATGTATTAATTTGTGAGAAATTCAGTTGCATTCTTCATTTTTACGCAAAGAATTGTATACATTCTACTCGTATAATTTTTTTTCTTCTATAGGAAAAACTACATTTAATTTTTCAAAAGACAAATTCCTTTTTCGTAAAGGTTTTTACTTTAAAGAATAGTATCGGTATGTTTAAATTCAAAGCACGGATATCAGTACACACAGCTATAAAAGTTTATGATCTTTTTCTTCTTAGTGCTTTTTACTCTGAAACGAATGTTGCCACAGAAAAGAAGCTTATTCTTCCATTTCCAGACAACAATGAAAAGAATTCTATGGTGTGTGTGTGTGTATGTGTGTGTGTGGCTACAGCAAAACCTTAAATTTCATTTATGAGTCTTGCTCCGTAAAAAGTTTCAGTTTCAGAAGTTTTGAAACAAAGCAGTAAATTGTGTCGACATTTGAAATAAAATCCATTTAGAACTTCCTAAGTAATGGCAGTAAATTCTTCGAAATGTTTAAAGGTTTGTTTTCACCTTGAAAGTATCGAATGACTTGGATTATTCGAATTGAATATGATTTATATTAACTGTTTCTATTGAAGAACTTTTTATATGGAAAACTAGTTTTTTTATAATTATAAGAGTTCTTTTTTGAAAGTTCTTATGAAATAAAGTTTCGAATATTTTTTTCTCTTAAAAATCTTTCGATACGTGGTACATTATTTTCCTAGATTCAAAAATATCTATGAATCTTAAGATAATTGAACTGTAAAAATAATATTTTAAAGTAGCCTTTTTTTATAATGTGCAAGAAAAAAAACTTCGATATGATTATATACGCGTTTCGCATAAGTAGTACTTAGTGCAGTCAATTTTGGAATTTGATTGAATTAAATAAACTTGGAACGTCGTCAAAAAAAGGAAAGAAGATTAAAGAGAAGACAGAATAATCACTAAAATTAAAAGCAGGGTGTGCTTTTGTAGATTATTTTAGATATTGTGCTATGATCTAAAATACGTTCTATCTTACAGACACATATTTCTTTTGAAATATATAAAAAAAAGATAATTTCTTTGTCAAATTCAAAAATTAAGAGGCAAATAGTTTTAAGACAGAAATCTGAAATAAACCATATATATGAAAGCTGTATTCAAGAATACACTGCAGAGATTTTTATTGCCTTTTACGATATTTGCATACTCTGTAAAACGGTTCGACTGATTTTACATTATTTGAAAACCCTCTTATCAATTGTTTACTTTCTTACAGAATCCGTTAAGGTGACTGACTCCGATCGGAATCGTGATTTTGAAATAGCGTCTAAAGGAATAATTTTGAGATATTTAGCGTCAGTTGAATTTAATTGTTTTAAATATATTATTACGATAAAAAATTCTTTAAAGGCACTTTTTTGACAAAAAAATGAAGCTTAGTTTCAAAATATTCTCCTTTTGTATCCGAAATATTTCTGTAAAAATTCTTTTGCCTATATGCTATAACAACGACTAAACTCGGAATTTTGAAAAAATTACATTATTTTTTGAGTTACAATCAATTGAAATGATAACGGATGTTTTTTTTTTTAAAACTTATCTACTCTGATATACCTAAGAGGCTGCTTAAAAATAATTGTTTTTGTTCTGGGATTACGCTGATTTAAGACTTACAGATAGCATTGGATCAGAAATAATTATACACATAGAACATTTAATATTTTTCCTTCTTGATTAAAATAACCAAAAATGCTTGTGCTGTGCGTAAAGTGGTTTACTTGACCGAATCTTCGAGAAATAATAAACTATTACAATGCTTTTTTAATAAATGAAGCCTCCACGCACTAAGCTAGAAGGATACACTACTATCTTCAAGTAGATTTACTTAGGACCTTTTCCCAAAGCAATCTATTAATATTTTCACAATCTTCCCTTATTGTGTATTTTATATTCACTGACACTTCAAGGTATTCGACTGAAAGCCTTCCCTATCCTTCCCATTTATTCATTTTAATTATATTTTAGTGATTTCTACTGGCACACGTCACTTTTCCTTTACAAAGGAAGATTCTCATATAAAACAACATTATAAAGTAGCCCTAGAGGTTGACTAAGGCAAAAACGTGTGAAAACTCTCTACGGGGTTACTAAATCAACAAGTTATTCAAATATAATTGTTATTGAGCTGATCTTTTTTTATAACCCCCCAAATTAAAATTGCTATAAGGAAGAAATGCAACAAAAATGATATTTGAGGACAAATATATTATACTTAAAGGAGACATAGCCACCGGATAACTATGTTTGGGTGATTGGTGTTAGAGGTGGGGATTATTAAATGATGAGACTTTTTTGAAATTTTAAACAACTTTTTTTAAAAAAACTTAAATTACTTAATTTAAATAAAAACCCTTTTTTTAAGGAGAAAAACCACCAATTAAACTGAATATTCAAATCAGATCGCACAACTAGATCATTATCTTAATTATATTTATTTAACTGTCTAATCTAATTCCAAAAAAATATTACCTTTTATAGAGTTACCTTCCTTCCTAGGTTGAAGATATTCCTATTATGTTATTTGTAGGTGAGAATACTCCAGGCTTTCTTAATCCTTCTTAATTAATGACGATGAGCGTATCCTTCTTCCAGAGCTGTAGGAGGTTAACATTTATTCGAACAATTCCACACACTAAGTTATCTCTAGATTCTGCTGTTTTATCTCACCAAACCTTCTATCCTTTTAAAGTATATCCCATTTGCATATTTCGTTCTGTTTCTCTTCTTGGTATTGGGTTGAAAAGTTTTGCCATTAATCGTGGCCGTCAAAGAACTTAGGAGTTATGTTAGAAGAAGAACGCGAGAGACGTCACAAAGTAACAAGTGATTAAATTTTCAAAAAATTTGGATGCATAGATTTTGAGAAATCAGTACCCCGAACAACCACTCACTGCCAAAAATAACAGAATTTATACGCAGAGTAAAGGTTGTAGTTCTGTACTGGTTCCATGATCAACCAATCGTTCTTCGCAGACGGAATTCGTAACCTTATTATGCAATCGGACGCCTGCTTAAACGTGAAGGAGAATTTCCTTTAAGGTATCCGACTACATTAGGAACCGTGATTTTGCAAAAGCGCGTAAATGGATACTATTTATGATATTTAGTGTCATTGTTAGAATACATGTATAAATAGTTTTAGGACATTATGACAAAATTATTTAAATACTATTTTGGCAAAATTAACTTAGAATAACCTTTTTTCCAAATGTTCTCCTTTTGTAAAAAAATGCTTCTATTGTATTAACATTTTGCCCGTATTCCGCTCAGACCTCTGTACAGAGGCTCAACTAGAATTTTTGAAACGCATAATTTGGAAGTCGGTTTATCCATGTTTTACGACAACAGAAGGGAGAAACTTTTAGAAAATACTCCAATCATTATTTCAAATGGTTGTAACTCTGAAAATAATGTGAATTTTTCAAACATCATAGTTGAGCCTCTGTACAGAGGTCTGAGCTATATATAGGCAAAATATTAATACAATAGAAGCCTTTTTTACAAAAAGAACATTTTGAAAAAAGGTTATTCTTTCATTTTTTGCCAAAATATTGTATTTAAATAATTTTTTATTTCTCATAATGTCCTTAAAACAATTTTATACATGTATTCTAATCTAAGTGACACTAAATATCATGAAAATTATCCATTTATGCGCTTTTTTAAAATCATGGTTCCGAACGTAGTCGGATACCTTAACAAACTTTGCATGCATTTCACTCATTAAATATTGTTGTTTCTATCTCTGTATCTGTCTCAATTCATTTCCTACGCATCTCACGGATACACACCTCGAATCACTTTCATTTGAACGCCTGATATAGCTTTAGTATTTTATTGGTATCGCACTTAGAAGTAGTACTAGGGCTTTAAACGATTTACCTCACAATTTTGAAATAAGGTAAAGTGTGACAAAACAACAAAAGATATATCCCGTACTCTCCTAACCTGGGTGTTGAAAGCTAAAATCTTATTTTTTGAAAACTTGAGATTTTTACATTTTCAAATTGTATGAATTTATTCTTTCTAAAAATACCTTACTTTAACCTCTAGGGTAATTAGAAGCCCTTGAAAGCTATTTTTAAATAATCGTTGAAACTGGGCCACGCCCATTTGAATGGCGAAAAATGTAAACAAAGTACTTCGTTTTGCTTAAAAGTTGAACGTCTGATGTAAACCAAAACATTTATCTTTTATTGTAAATTGAGGCATTTATTTTTTTTAATTTCCTAGCCGATTAAAAGTCTCACTGTATATATTAAAACCAATTTATCTCAAAATGTAAATTTTGATGTTCGATGTACCTTTTCTGAGAAACTACTGTTCATAGGTATGTAAATTTTCTATTATATATTTATAATGATGGCTAATATATACTAAAATGAGCTATTTGTAAAAAAACTCAAAAATTTATTTTTTGCAAATTTTTTATGTGAAAAATGGGTCAAATTTCGCAATGTTTGATAAAATATTTCATAAATTATTAAAAAATTCAAAATTAGCAGAAAGCTCATCTCAGTATAATCAGAAAGGTGTACTTTAATCGTATGAAAAATTTCAAGCATGTACATATAACAGATTTTGAGAAAAGGTAAATCGAAAACAGCCAATTTAACATTGTCAGTATATAAAGAGAAAGAGGTTTCCAACTCCCCTTCATTATACCAATGTGAGAGCCTTGACAGATTTAGCATACATAGCCCCCAAAATACATTCTTTCTGCTTTGCCCTTCAAGGTTAAGATATCCGACTACCCTAAAATCATGATTTTCTTAAAAGATGTACAATTTTTTTTTTAAATTTTGTTTTATAGGTCATCTTATTGGCTTCACAAAAATACCAATTTTTTATTTTCCATTCACTTGAACAAAAACTATACGTGTCTTAGTAAAAGCAGATTTCATAACTTTACATAAGATGTCAAACTTTAAAATGCGTTTTACTCGAAATGTGTTTTTTTTTCGAAAAGCTCAAACGGGGACAGCGATTGTTCAAAAAGTTGTTTAAATAATGTTTTGAAATTTTTTGTGTATGCTCTGTATAACAGTAGAAGTGTTTTAGCCTTCTTATTTATCAATCACTGTTTCATTACAAAATTTACAGTTCTTTATGTGTTCTTTTTTCTTTGTGTTCTCACTGTTTTTTTAAGCAATTTCATTTAACAACTAAGATAACGTGCTCCAGTTTTTGTAAAAATTAAAATATCTCTTATCCGAAGATCGTTTCAAAAAGGAACAGCAAAGTAATACATCAAAATTGAAAAATTGAGAATTTGTTCATTTACTATTTGTACAGAGTGGGCCTCATTTATTTAATTTTTTGTCAATTTTGACCCATTTTTCCCATTTTGCAGTAATAACTTATTTTTCTCTTCTTAATTTTAACCTTTTTTTCTTAAAATGTACTAAATAAATCTAAAAATCACAAAAAATATCTTCATTTTTTTAAAAAAAAAAGTTGTTGCAAATAGTTGGATACTCGTGCTTGTGTTCTTAGCGAAACCAAGATATTGTTTCAATTAGATACAATGAAATACGTTTTTAATGCTAAGACGAAATATCGGTTACACAAAATATGACAACAGTTCCGACAAGCTACTGTGATGTATTTTAATGAATTTTTCTCTTAACACGAAATGTAAATCGCTTTACACGAAAAGATTTCCCTTCTGGGAGAGGGAAGGTATTGAAACTAAACCAACGCTTAATGTAATGTTTGAGAAAATTTTGTATTATTGGACTATCCTACTGTATCATCAGAAAAAATTGTTGAAGTAGATGATGATAATCTGCATACAGCCGCAATTATGGCAGACAAAGTCATTTTGAAGTTAGTTCAAAAAATATTGTAGATACAGACTCGGACGGTGAAAATGAAATGAATAATGCAGTTCCTGTTCCCACGTCCTTCTGAAATGAGGAACACTATGAAAAGTATACGCAGTTATTTAAAAGCACATTCCAATGTGAAATGAATAACAAAAATGGACGACATCGAACATTGATGCTAAAAAAGACATAACAAAGAAAAATATCAGATTATTTTCTAATTAAATAACTTGAAAATTTTGTATTAAATTTCCTTAAGTTTTTGTTTCATTGATTTTTATTAAATACATGCATATTGTTACGTAGATTCGAGGGTTCGCGGATTTTATGCAGAACAATCACAAAGAAAATAAACAGTTCTTCAAGAGCGATGCGAATTTATTAACAAAAATCCAATCCTTTAAATACAGGATTCAGCAGCAATATTCACAGAATAAATCTTCGAAGGTCTTCACACCTTCTACAGCAATTAAACACAATATATAACCAGTGATTAAAAATACACGTAAGTAAAGATTATTCACAAGCACGGCCAAGCTAATCGCCAGTCAAAACAATCCTCACTACTCGCTGGTTTAATCCAGACTCTCCGCGCCGTCCTGGCGAGCATCTTTTTATAGGCGCGACAGAAACTTCTAGAAATATAACAGCTCGTGTCATTGAACGTGACGCTAGTGGAGAGATCTACTACTTTCTAGAAGATTCCAGAGGGTTCCGAACTCGCCAACTTGGTCGCCAACGACGCCAAAATGGTCGCCAAAAATTATTACAACTTGGCTCTACCGACAATATTTCGCCAAGTTCTTAATGAATCGCCATTATAACGTAAGGGGCGGCATTGTGCTTGTGAGTAGCACATTTTTTTAACATGAAATAAATATAAATAGAGTAATATAAATGCATTAAACACTAAAACAAATTAACACTATTTACAAAAATTGTAACACTATATACATATCTATGAAAATAAAATGTATTAATAAATTTAAATTTTTGTTAATATGTTTTTTTTCGAGAGCTTTAACACAAAAAAACGTGGTCACGAAACACGGTCCCTTCAATTTTGTGCTAAGCGATTTTCACAGTATATTAAATTTTATTAATTCTGAGATTTATATCATTTCTAAAAATTTTATTTTATCTCCTTATGTATTTTTATTTGTATTATTTTACTATGCTACAAAGAAAAAAATAAAATGCTCAAACTTTTCGGGAAATTTACGTAAAATCCGGCGATCCCAGCGGCTATAACGCGCACCTATATTTTCGAGCTGCATTTTTTTTTTGGTATTTTCGTCGTATAACGCCCCCCCCTTTTAAAAAGGATGGGAATCTGCAGAAATGCTCTTTTTGTTTTAAGTCATTTATTCTAGGTGTTTTTCCCAAAAAACTTTAAAAAAAGTTTTTTTTCAGATCTAAGATTTTTTCAGCCATTAAGAATGTTTTCTTTTAAATAAAGTATTTCGATCTTTTAGAAGTCGAATTTTGTTATGCTCATCTGTTTTTTTTATTTTAAAGTTCCTTGGCCCGGGGAAAAGCGCACCCCTTTAAAATTTTGAAGTATTTTTTGTGTTAAAAGTGCGCGTTATACGCCGGATTTTACGGTAATATAAATACATTCAGAAACTTAATTTGATACAGTGTAACCAAAACCTAACTTAACTTATAAATTTCTTCGTATAAGTTACATCGCAAGCATTTCAATTAAAAAAAAGAAACAAAAATTAAAAAAAAAAAAAAAACAAAAAAATTAAAAAAAAAAAAACGATTAACACCAAATTTACAAAAACACACACACACAACTAACAGTTTACCAACAAACAATCATTACCGAAAGTAATCAACCGTTTTATTTGTGCATTTCCTCCTAACCATGATTAGCCATTTTTCACTAACTACTTCTTAAACACCATCTACACCAAAAGTTAAAACAAACAATCAAATAAAAAAAAACTATTGAAAAATAACTAAACACTTTCTAGAGTAGGCAAAAGTTCGAAAAACTCTCAAAACAGGCACAGGTGCAGTCTGGAAGGAGACTTCTAAATGTATTTACTCTGGCGAAAGGAAGTTACAGTTACAGAGTCTTGGGTGATCAAAAGTTGCTTTCAGCTGGTTGATAGAATTTTTCGCTTGGTGTACTAGAAACGTGTGGGTGAATATGCTAATTGAGGAGAGGGAGAAGATTCTAGTGGTAAAATATTCTGGTTCAAACGATGAACCTAGTTACATAATTCAAGGGTGTGTATGTGGAAGATGTGCCGGTGCATTTAAAGTATTCAATAAATGTCTTCCGCATTTTTAAGCTGAAACTGTGTACAATGAGGAAGAATTTTAGATATTTTGGATTAAAATAAATGTTTGTGTTCAAAGGTGAGATTTTGAAATAACGGTAATAAAAGCAGCACAACAAAGAATGTGTTAAAAGCGACTGGAAATAGGAATTTTTAAAAATTTTTAATGAGTAAAAACACTTATTTATTTTATTGCAAGAACTATGAACTATTTTTTTTATATGAGCTATTTTTTTGAGTAAATGATATTTATCACGTGACATAAGATGATAATTTTGTAAGAAGAAAGTAATAATCGTCTGCTTATAAATTTTTGTTATTAAAATTTTTATATGGAATATATCAACATTTTACGTGTTACAGCAATATTTTTTCTTTTTATTGTCACATTTCAAAAATAAAATACTTGATATTAAAACATTAAAGTTAATCTTAAAAGCACTGGAATGATTATTTATTAATTAACAGTTCATCTCAAAATATTCCATGTCTTCCTTTCTAGTTTTTAAAATAAAGTTACTAAGGAAAATGTTTGTGTTTAGTTGATCAATTTTTGACTCATTATAATCGTTCAGTGTATTCACTTTATCTTAAATTAATCCAAGATTAAATCAAAACAACTGTTGTGAACTGATAAGAGTACATCCTTGAAATACTCCTGCTGCCCCAGTCGGGTTTATAAATTCTCCATTATCTTACCAGTAAAAGGGGATTTTTTATGTTCTTGGTTTTGCAGAATATAATAAGTTGAAATAAAATGTGCGGAATAAAAATTCTGAAAATTAATCAAGCAATCAATCAATAATCAAAAAGTAATTAATTATAAGGTGACTAGTTTTTTTTACAATGAAAAAGAGGACGGAAAATTTAAGAAAAAAGTTACAACGTAAATGTATGAAACATTTTATTAATTCAAACAAAAATACGCTAATTACGCTTACATTCCTTTTAACTATTTATTTAAACAAGTATTTTCTCATTGAATTATTTTTTTTTCTCATTTGTCCAAAAACTATTAACAACTGAGAAAAATTCTTTCAGCTGCTGCATTTTAGTACCATGGCAGCACAACGTAAACTCAACAAAAATAACTAAATTTTCATGTGGAATGTGTTCATTTTTGAAATGGTTAAGAGAGAGAGAGAGAGTATTTCCTCCCATCTTTTACCAATTTCAGCATGTTTATTTTCTACTTGTTTCCATTTATTACAATTTAAATATATATTCAGTCTTCTAATTTCTTCAAACAGACAATTGTCATCGATTTTATTTTCGAGCATCTCTTTCCATAAAAAAACAACACAGTTTTCTAAATCTGCCCAGCTTAATTGGGATGAATTCAAAAAATACCATTTGAAAACTGTTATTTTCCTGTGATATTTGTTTCAGAAAATTCTTCGACATATTTGAAACATGTTTGGTTCATCTCTGAATACAGAGATTAACAGATCAGTTTTAAAATTGTGAAAAGGAGGACAAGTAGGAGGACACTTTTCGAGGAAGGACAGAACCTATTAAATGAGGACGGTTGGTCATCTTATTAATTATGAAGTCGTTACCTACTACCAAATCTATACCTGTACGTTTCTATTAATTTAAGCAGTTTATAACTATTAATACTGATTGTAAGTGACAGTAATATTTGCATCAAACGATACTCGTAACTTTCTTTAAATTTCAATACATATTTGTTTGTAGCATATATTTTTCTGATATTTCTACTAGTCTTAATACATATTTAAGCCTAGTAGAAATATTAAAAATTTATATACAAATGTACATTTTTTTACAACGTCACTTTTAAGAGAGTTAATTCGAATATTGAATAAAATTATACGAAATATTTGAGCTAAAAACTTTTTTCAGTATTAGAATTTCCTTAAGTTAATTGTGTAGTCTTACAAAAGCTTTTTATAAAATAATCAGAGTGAATAATTTGTTTTTCTTTGAAGGAATATTTAAATCTAAGGCTTTGGAATTCCAAAATATGACAATTACTTAAAATTCACATTGTTAAATCCCATTCACAAGCAAATCACGTATAAAAATCTGTATTTACTGAAACAAAACTAATAAGAATAAAATGTCTCAGAAAATTATTCACTATTCAGTTTCTTTGAATGAAAAAACTGTTTTTGTGACTGTTCCAAAACTAACATTCTTTTGTATTATTCACAAAGCTGTTGACGCAGAATTACAAACTTCAAATGAATGAACACATTCTAATTTCAGAGACCGAAACAAATCTAGCAAAACAATCTTTATTAATACCGTTCTAAAACTTCTTAATAAACAATTGTATTTCAAATGACGCACAAAATTCGAAAGAAAAAAAATCGTTTGGCAAAAATTAGGACGCCATTTTACATTCAGTAAAACATCTTTTATTCAACGCTTCAGAAATCAAACAACCGTTTTCGACTCACGACAGTTGCCAAAAAAATAAAATAAATAAATAAAAAAATAATAGAAATAAAACAGTGTCTTTAACTATTCAAATTGTTCTACCAAACGATGCGTCACACAGAAATAAAACAACTATGATAAATACATTGAAAAGGGATAACGTTCTGATTTACAAATATTTTCTGTTAGGTTGGCGGATTTTTAGAGTCACGGTTGGCATTGTTCGAAATTCACAAAGACTGAATGACACACGAACCAAAGGAGCTGTAAAAACGTAAATGTTGCTTCTGGTCTTATGCACTGACAGCCATTGTGCAGCATGTGACGAAGCGGGAAGGAGTTTAACGGATAAAGCCGTTAAAGTACTCACGAAACGTTTTTTCTCGATGTTTTTAAAGAAGAAAATTTGTCTGTTTGGGAAAGAAAATTTCTTTTTATGGAAGAAAGAACTTGTTCGTGCTTTTTGTTGTGACGCACGCGCCTATTGTCATCTGTTTTATAGCAATGTTATACAAATTTGAAAAACGGCACCATTTTATTATTTTTTTTTCGACGCCATGTTTTTGCTCGTGTAGGAATTTGAAATGACGTAATATATATGTTCTTTTGTGTGAATGTTTTTAAACTTGTTTCCATTCCATTTTTAAATCACAGGTTAATTCTAATTTGGTTAAGAATTATTTTTATAAAAGCTTTCATAAATAACTTAGCTAATCACGGTCACGATCAAGACTTTCGCGCTCTAGTTAATATTTTTTTAAATATTTAAATAAAATTTGACTCAAAGTAATATTTTCCCTGCTTTCAAAAACTAAGAATTAATGAAGATATTTTTATTTCAATATTTTATATTTTCACAGTGCAAAAGATAATAATGTTGAGAGTTAAATTTAGAAACTCGAGAAAAAATTTCCATATCAATAATTAAGGTGACCAGTTTTTTTACAATGAAAAGGAGGACGAAAAATTTAAGAAAAAATAATAAAGTAAATGTATGAAACATTTTATTAATTCAAACAAAATACGCTTATTACGCTTTTAATTATTTACTTTAGCGAGTATTTTTCCATTGCATGATTTTTTTTGTCGACATATCATTTTCTAATATATTGGTAATTTCGAAGCAAAAAATATCCTTCTTACTAAATTTTACGGTAAGTACAGTAGCTAATATCTTAAACATTCAATCTTGATTTCTCACTTGTCCAAAAATTATTACCAACTGAAAAAACTCTTTCAACTTCTGCATTAGTTCCAGGGCAGCACAACGTAAATTCAACAAGAATAACTAAATTTTCATATGGAATGTGTTCATTTTTTAAATGGCTTAAGTATTTTCACCCATCTTTTATCAATTTCCACATGTTGATTTTCTAGTTGTTCTAATTTATTAGAATTTAAATATGCATTCAGTCTTCTTCAAACACACAGTTGTCATCGATTTTAATATCAGGCATTTCTTTCGATAAAAACTCCACACAATTTTCTATATTTGCCCAAGTTACTTGTGATGGAGGAAAAAATAAGTAAGTGATGAGAAAGTAAGTGATTTATCAAATCCATGAGCTTTCAGTGAAATGATGAAATAAACTAGTCTGAATTTGCATTGGCAAAATGCTACACAGAGGGAGGGAGGGGGGAGACACCTAGATGGTCGAGTCCTTGTACTTCCTAACCATACAGGTAGTACTATCGATCCCTTAAATATCAACCCCATATCTTTAAAAAAATGGCACGATGGGATTAACATAGGGATTGATATTTTAGTGCGTAAGCAACCGAGAGGAAAGATGTTTTTCGTCAATTTTTATTTGTTAGTTTCGAATAAATAATTTGTATTTCACTTTACTATTGTTGTATTACTTACTCCTACGTTTAATAATGCACCTATTTGTTAAACGGACACTTTTTAACTCTTGGCAATATTATTTTATCATTTCACTGAAACAGTTTAGGGATTGGTTTAAATCCCTTATTTTTTACCGGGGAAAAATCCCCTTTTGAAGAGACGAAAAGCCCGTTTTGGGTTTTTAGGCACCCCGGGGCAAATGCCTGGGGCGAAAAAATTTGGGAGGGAGAAAAAAATTAAAATTACCGAGAACGCACAATCGCTAATTGTTTAATAAAAACCCAATTATTCTCTTTCATTTTTATATCTAAATTATCAAATCTTCGTTATGCTATCGGCCAAATTATTATGCAAATCACTTGGCTTTTCTTCCCAAATCATATTTTGTTTCATGTATACGATTATTAAATTGTTCTCAAAACTTGAAAAAAAAATCTTTTAAAAGCACCCTTTCAAATCAGGGGGGGGCCCCCCTAGAAGGGCGTGATAACCCCCTTTGGGGGGGGGGGAATTTTTCCGCGAAAAGTTGATAATTAATTTCATACACTAATGAATATTCCATACGATTGTATTAATTTACTGTACTTTTAAAAAAGGATGGGGGGGGAAGGGTCCAGATCCCAAAAGGTAAAAAATTTTAAAATAAAACTATATCACTCTCCTTACGGCTGTCGGTTGTCAGCCCGGGAAAGGTGGGTCCATGGGTTTTTGGGGACAATGAAAGGACTCTCCATTAAGAAGACAAAGAAAGGGAAAAGAGTCAGGGGTTGTGGAAAAAACCCCTTTCCGGGAACAAAAAACTGGCAAGGTAAGAACTAAAAGGAAGGGGGGGGTGCTTTTGGAAATAAGGGGGGGGGAAACAATTTGAAGTGCCTAGGCGCCGGGGGGGTTAAAAACGGCCCCGAAGAGACGTTGTTTTAACATCTCCATCGAGTGATCATCTCCTTGGGATTTGAGGGAGTTTCCTTTTTTCATTTTTTCCCGGGCGACATATCCTTTCTCTCCATTATAAAAATAATATCTTAACAGAACACCTTTTTTTAAAAAGAAAATAAGGAGGTGGGGGCAGGCCTTTTAAGAAATAAAGATTCAAAAAGCGGATTTTAAATTTAAGCTTATTCTCCCCTTATCAGAGAGCTATTCTATACAATCTTTCTAAAAAAAAATCACTAGAAACCCGTTTAGCTCAACGTATTTTTTGAACAGGTCTATGATCGATTTCAAGGTTCGCGTAACGACTGACGATTTTCAAATATATCCCCCAGCCTTTCTTGTCTTTTTTAAAATTTTATTTTTTTTTTAGAATAATCTTTCTATCATCCCTTTGTGTCCTTTTCATCTCAACCCCAACCAACAACTACATTCTAAATTTTTTTTTTATTTTGTTCATTTTTCCCCTTCTAAAAATACAAGCAGCACAAAGAAAATGAAACGTAGACCCCAGTTCACTTTTTTTTTTTTCAACGTTATTATTCAACAACCGTATATTATATGCGTCACAAACTCTGGCCTTCTTTGTTACCTCACCGTGCGGAAGACCTGAAAACTGCTGCCCCCCTCTCTGCTCTCCAAGGACCCCTGACGGGGGTGAGGTGAATGGAGGTTGGGAGTTGTGGAGGGATGTACGATTAGTGAGTCATCGTTGCCACCTGTTCCGAAAGAAAACAAGTGCACTGAGTGAGCAGTGTTCTAGTGAAGAAAGTTAAAAGACTGCTATGTAGGTATGCTATTATTTTAAGACAGGTGGACAACCCAAATGACCTCGCTGGCCACTTCGGATCACCTTTACAATCCCGCGGACCGCATTTAAAAATATATATCATTATATTAGATTTGAAACCATTACAAACATTTGTTGGAGTAAAAATTTAAAACATACTGATATATTATTATCGTTTTCATTGTTTTTCATGTACACAAACATAAATAATGTTATAATAATAACTCTATGATCAAATAATATTTAATTTATTTAATTAGTGAAAATATCTGTTTTCAACTTTTCACTTAGTTTTTTTTTGTCGATGTCAATGCATGTGTATTTTGCATCGTAAATGATGTTGCAGATTTTCGTGCGTTAAGTTTGGGGCACGACCTTTTGTTTGATAAACCCAAATTTTGAAAAAAAAAGATTCGCAGGAACAGAAAAAATGTGATAAAATAATAACAAATTTGGGATTTATTTTTTTCAAAAAAAAAAAACCCCGTTGTTGAACAAAAAAATTGTACAAAAAAAGTTAATTTGTAAAGTTGTAAAGAATCTCATGGAACCCCAAAATTATTTTTAAAAACGGGTTGGGAACACCCTGTTTTAAGGTATCCAATAACCCTTCGGGAAAAGTGATTTTTAAAGGGGGTAATTTTCATGATATTTTAGTATCATTTGGATTTGAATATTAAAAAAATTTTTTTTAAAAATATTATTAGAATAAAAAAAAATTTAAAAAGCAATATTTTTAGAAAAAACCTTTTTTAACTACCAATTTAAGACATTCTCCCTTTTTATGAAAAATGCTTCTATAAAAACAAAATTTTGCCTAAAAAAGATTTTCCAGAGGGTCTGAAATTAGATTTTGAAAATTTGGGATTATTTTCAGAGTTACTACCAAATTTGTAATAATTATCGGTGTTTCTTGTTAAAATTTCTCTTTTTCTCTTTTTATTAAAATATGGATAAATTTTTCTTAAGTTATATATTTCAAAAAAACCCCGTTCAGGTTTGGGACATAGGTTTGAGCTACATATAAGCAAAATATTATTATTATAGAAGCATTTCCCATAAAGGGAGAATGTTTTAAAAATAGGCAATTCTATGTTTATTTTTTGCCAAAATATTGCATTTAAATAATTTTTTTACTGTAATAATATTCTTAAAACAGTTTTATACATGTATTCTAATCTAAGTGACATTTAATGTCATAAAAATTATCTATTTATACGCTTTTGCAAGAGAACAAGTGCGAACGTAGTCGAATACCTTAAGGGGTGGGGATAAGTGTAAGAGAGAAAATCGAAGGAAAACAAAGAGTTGTAAAGGAATGAAGAATCGGATTACATATGATAAATGTGGATTCGAAATTAAAACAGCTTTTGTATCATAGAGATTTGAAAAACATATAAGGAGATTTGGAATAAAATACTTTGGATATACAATAATACCTCCGCGCGGGCGCGCGACTTACGAGAGATCCCGGAGTTACACAATTTTCAAATCTCGTCGATTCCTCTTTTGTCTGAGAAAAAAATTGGCAAAATTGGTGAAATTGGTAAAGTGATTACAGACGTTGTCTATCATGCAAGGCAAATAAACTAAAAAGTGGGTAGTGATAGCGTTTAAGAACTGTTCGTTTCCCACAATCAGGAGATGACAATTGGTGTACTTATAGAAATGAAAGAGCCAGACATTAAAGAACTTGAGTCTTTAGACTCAGTTTAAGGTATCCGACTACGTTCGGAACCGTGATTTTGCAAAAGCGTATAAATGGATAATTTATGATATTTAGTGTCACGTAGATTAGAAAATGTTTTATAAAATTGTTTTGAATAGATTACAATAAAATTATTTAGACAATATTTTGTCGAAAATGAACATAGAATGACCCATTTTCAAAATATTCTCCTTTTTTCGAAAAGGGCTTCTTTTTAGAATAATATTTTGCCTGTTTTATAGCTCAGACCTCTGTACAGAGCTCAACTATGATTTTTTAAAAAATTTACATTATTTTCAGAGTTACAACCAATTTGAAATAATTATCGGCGTATTTTCTTAAAATGTCTCCCTTCTGTTTTTGTAAAACATGGATAAACCGACTTCCAAGTTATGCGTTTCAAAAATTTAGTTGAGCTCTGTACAGAGGTCTGGGCTATATACAGGCAAAATATTAATACAATAGAAGCATTTTTTACAAAAGGAGAACATTAGGAAAAAAGGTTATTCTAAGTTCATTTTTTGTCAAAATATTGTACTTAAATAATTTTTTTATTGTAATACTATTCTTAACCCAATTTTATGTACATTGTCTAATCTAACAAGGAGAGGGCACGACTAAGGAAATTCATTTGGGATCGAGACTTGGTGTAATAGTAGTACTCTTTTAGGGTGTTAGCCCTCAATGTAATTCCCTTCGAATGGCCAATCAATCGAAAAATCAGCCTTTCGAATTCATGCTTAGCATACAAAAATTTTAATTTCCCCCAAAGAGTTGTAGCTTGATTGGTAAATCGTCGCTTCATGCTGGGGTTAGGTTCGATTCCACGCGATCAATTTTTTTCTTCAATTCATTTAATTATTTTTTAATTAAATAAATTTATTATGAAAGGTTTATTAAATATTAAAAGATATTTTTGTGATTATTTTGTATTTTTTTAAAATAAAATTATTTTGATTATATAAATAATTATATTAAATTTTATAAATATATTTTATATTAATAAATAATATTTATAATAAAATATATAATAAATATTAAATGATATTTTACAAAAAATTAGTTGCAAATAGTTTTATAATGTGAAAAACAATGTATATAAATAAAATATTATATACAATATAAAATCAGTTATAAAATATATTATTATTATTAAATTAATTATTTTACAATTAATATAATAAAAAATATGTATTTTTTATATGTTATTAAATTAATTATTTTACAATTTTATAAAATATATAATGTGTCCTTTTCAAATAAAATTATTTAATTTCAAAAAGTTTATTTAAATAATTTTAACAAATTTATTTAAATAATTTCTATGACAAATTAATAATAATTTCAGTAAAAAATCATAATTTTAATAATAAACAATAATTTTAATAATAAATTAATAATTTTAATTATAAATTAATAGTTTCAATTATAAATTAATAATTTTAATTATAAATTAATAATTTTAATTATAAATTAATAATTTTAATTATAAATTAATAATATTTCTTATTAATACTAATGCTTAATAATAATTAATTGATTATAATAAATAGTGATTGATTAATTATAATAAATATTAATTAATAAATCAGTATAAATAGTGATTAATTAATTTTAATAAATAATAATTAATTTACTAATTTTAATTATTAATACTTTTTATTAATAATTATTTTAAATATTTTATTTAATAACTATTTTTAATATTTTTAATTAATAATAATTTTAATAATTTTACTAGTAAAAAATTTAAATTATATATTTTAAATTTTTTTATTTTTAAAATTCAAAATAATTACAAAAAATATCATTTAATATTTAATAAACCTTTCATAAATAAATTAATTTAATTAAAAAAATAATTAAATGAATTGAGGGAAAAAAAATTGATCGCGTGGAATCGAACCCTAACCTCCAGCATAGAAAGCAGACGATTTACCAATCATGCTACGAACTCGTTGCGGAAAATTAAAATTTAATTGTATAAAAGCTAAGCATGAATTTCGAAGGCTGATTTCTCCGAATTGATTGGCCATTCGAAGGAATTACATTGAGGGGTTAACACCCTAAAAGAGTACTACCATTACACCAAGTCTCGATCCCAAATGAATTTCCTTAGTCGTGCCCTCCCCTTGTAAGTTATGCTAAATATCATAAATATTATCCATTTACACGCTTTTGCAAAATCGCGGTTCCGAACGTAGTCGGATACCTTAATTGCGGTATAATTTGCATTGATTTGAGCTATTATTGAGCGTAGTTTTATCGTGACTTATACATAAAAATTAATAAACATAATTTTCCAAAAAAAAAGGTTGGTTGTTAAAGACATCTCTTCCCCCCTGCATATACGTTCATGATTTTTAAGAAAAAAAATTTTTTTCGAGGAAACTTTTTTTCGTATTTTGATTACACAAACAACTAGGTTTTCAATGTTAGCTTACTGTATTTGGAATCACTGTAAACAATTTTCACTGAGTTCGCGGAAAATTATGAATGAAAAAATCATTTGATACCAAACATGCCAAGAAAGCCAAATGACAAAGAAGCAGTTTTTCAGAGATTGACAGCTTTCGCAAATGTCATGAAATTCGTAATAATTATTATAACTTTGTTATAAGCTTTTTTTTTCTTTCTTTTTTTTTTTTTTTTTTTTGCTTTCAATTTCTCATTTTCCGTTTTATCTATTTGGCTTAGATGACGTCATCTCTTATTTAACTCTGACGTATACTCTGACTTTAGTATATTGCTTAATTTAAAGTCAGATTTATAGGAATTAATGTATGAAAAAGGTAACTGATTACGTTCGAAACTGGGATTTTAAAAAAAACGTACAAATGGATAATTCTTTTTGAAACTTAATGTAATTTGAATTAGAATACGCATATAAAATTATTTCACGAATATTATAGCAAGAAACAATTATTTAAACGGAATTTTTTGTCAAAAAGTGGTGGTGGTGGGGGATGACATATTTTCAAAACATCAAATTTTTTATGGGAAAAATTTTACTATATTACTAAAAATTAGACCAAAATTTCTCAAATGTATAATTTAAGGGAGTGGATTTATTCCTATTATTTTATATCACAGAGTAGAGAAACTAAAAACAACAACAATAACAACATTAACAACGGTTATTTCATTTGATCGCAACTGTGAAAATAATGTGAATTTTTCAAAAATTGTAGTTCAAAGCTGGAATAGAAGTTCTAGCTATAAGCAAAATATTATTATTATCGAAGCATTTTCCATAATAGGAGAATGTTTTGAATGTATGTCCTTTTTTCGTCAATTATTGAAAAAAAATTGCATTTAAACAATTTTTTATTGTAAAAACATTCCTAAAACAGTTTTATATGTATATTCTAATTTAGTGGCGCACACAAAAATTTTTCAAGTAGAAGGGGAAGAGGGTCCCGGGTCGAAAGACCACCATTCTTGTGTATCATACCTCAATACGCCGCCTAGCATATTCGTTTGGTTTTGTCGATTCTGGAAACAAAAACGGTAAAAAATAAATTATTAAATTAATAATTAGTATTAATAAAATAAATTCCTAATAACAAATACTTAATTAAATTTTTATGTACAATATTCATCGAATTATCATCAATAAATAAAAAAGAAATCTAGGTCTATCGGGAGGTGTGGTCAGGGCCAGTGCCCCTCCCTTTATGTGTTTTACTGCTCTAATTCGATTGACGCTAAAATCAAGAAATTATTCATTGAAACGTTTTTCAAAATCAAAGATTCGAACGTATCCACCTTAATGCTTTTATACATACTAACATAACTAAAAGGAACCGTCTTCGAAATCTAATCAAATACAGTAAAAAAAAACATTTTAAAATTCTTATACTGTACCTTTTTTTTTCCTTCAAAAAAAAAAAAACTTCTTACGGAAGTGGTATTGAATTCAAAAATACACTTTCATGTTAATTAATTCATAAACCTCTGCACACACAAACAGAATCAGAATTTTATCAGAGCGCAACCTCCCATTCAAATCATATTTATTCTCCCTAAACACAACTTAGGTTTATCCTACGAAAACAAAAATAAACAGTTGTTCCAAACGAACGCGGAAGAACATTCAGAAGACGTAAACAATCAGCTCACGCAAATCTTTCTTTCAAAAATAATGAAGGGGAACCCTAATAAATTGAGCGTGAAATCCATTCCATCACGCCTGGACGTGTGTCATCTGCAAAGCATGCTCTAATTGCTTTTTTTATTATCATAACAAATTGTGGCTCTGTTAACAGATTTGTGGAGTGAGAACTGTGCGGATCAAACGTCCATGACACAAGATCACAATGCAGAACCACAAAGGAGATGCTAATTCTTTGTTTGATGTCTTGAGCCAAGAATTGCGGTTGTTCGTAGGAATATGATTTGTTCTATTGAGATGGTGTGCTTTGTAAGGTATGATAATAAATTTTTAGAGGTGCCGTGTATTAGATAATTGTTTTAATTTGATATACCAAGCACGGAAGGAAAGGTTAAATGATACATATATCACTATCAATGTAGTGATTGTCAAATAAATCCAATAAGCAACTTGGAATCAAAAGCCTTATTGAAACATCCACGTATATTGTTTTGTCCACAGTAACATTTTCTTTGGGGAAAGTTGGGTTTTACAGGAAAGTTCGGTTTATAGCATGAACTTGAAATAAGATTATGACAACCCTGGAAGAGGTGAGAAGGGTTTCCAGACTGACAACATTATAGTTCTTGGCGGTAAAAAAATATAGCACCAAGGAACCATCGAGAAGTCTGTGGAATTGATCTTCTATATTACCTTTGCGACAACGGTCGAATTTAGAATCAGATTGTGCGTTGTCTGCGATGAGATAGATATACCTTTTCAGCCTGAGTTCCTGCTAGTGTTCCTGGGACGCTGCAAAGCTTGTTTATAACGAGTGCGTTCCATTGCTGTAAACACTTCTGTTGTAATATTTCTTTACGTATATACATCAATTTACCTTCCTGCAGTCACAACTTCGTTCTTGTATATCAATAAAGTTATTTTTCAATTGATTGAAGCCGTTGACTGTTTTTTACCGACGCAAATTTGTAACGATATCATATCAGAACATTAGTACCCAAAGTAGCTCCTACAGATCCCTGGCAGTCCTTGTGACTGCTGAAGGGGTTGGTGGAAAACTAAAATTTATTTGGGGGTGCATCGACAATGTTAGGGATTCGCGAAAGGTTCAATACAAAGTAAATATTTGAAAACAATTTACCATTATTATGAAAGTTAAATTAGTAATATAACTAAATTTCACGTGTTAAAATTTAGGGTAAAATTTTTTTTGGTAAGTTCAGACTGGGACATCTTTTTAAAGGGATTTCCAACCGGTCCCACGGCCCCCATCCTTTTGGGAAGGGGCCTCGTTTTCGTCTTCGTTTCTGTTTTAATAAGATCATAACTTGGATAATTTTAATGTTCAAATATTATTCCTGTACATATTCTCCGAAAAACAGGATTTCAAACTGCATGTCAACTTGCAAAAGTGGCAAGACTATATTATTATGGGATGACCGTTGTCCACATATCTCGGCTGAATACTATAAACAATCATTCAACTCATTTAGTCCAAATGCGGACATCGGTAGAGCCGGTTTATGCCTAAGTTTTTGAGATTGTGAGTCGTGCACATTCATTTGTTTCAAATTACCGTTTGTACGAGTATTTAACAATGCACGTTGTATACTGTCTGTTTTCAAAAATCAAAGGTTGAGCGTAATTTTACATAGGAGTACAAGACCTCAGAAAAGATTTCTCTGTGCCCAAGGCCTCAAAAAGTCTTAAGACGCTCCTGGGTACATACAGTTTAAATAATGACAAATGTCACAAGGTGGAAGTCAGGCCGATTGAGGGTTGCGGCCTTCTATGTAGGTTTAAATAAGAACAGAATCTCACAGCAACATGGAATAACTTGTCTAAAATAAGGCATTATTACAGAGTCATACATCTAATCAATCAAGATTATCTCATTGGGGAAAAATATGTTTTTACATGTTAATGAGAATGTTTCGATTAGAATAAATACTACTTCACACAGATATCACAATGTGTTTTATTTATACTTCCCTTTTACGTGAGCACTTATACCAATCAGGACATGAATGCTAAACACGTAATTTTTCTCTTATGCACTGAATTAATTTCATTTGGGGGCTCATAGCTTAGTTTTTGGTATAAAAAAAGGTCTATTGAAACAATATGTTTAGGATCTTCTGAATTTGGGAAAATTAATGGGGAAATAAAAGTACTTTATTCCTTTTTTAAAGGGATCCGGCTACGTTCCGGGAAACCCTGAATTTCAAAAACGTATAAATGGATATTATTCATGGTATTTAGTGTCATTTGATTAGAAAACTTTTATAAAATTGTTTTTTAAAAAAATAATTATTATAAAAATAATTTAAATACACTATTTTGACAAAAATGTAACATAAATTTACCCATTTTCAAAACATCTCCTTTTATGAAAAAAAACTTCTATTATAATAATATTTTTCCTTTTTTATAGCCTTTTAGACCTCTGCACAAAAGGCTGAAATAGAATTTTTGGGGAAAAATATAACTTAGAAGTGGATTTATCCATATTTTACTTCAATTAAGGGGGAAATTTTTATGAAAAAAACGCAGATAATTATTTCAATTTGGAGTAACTCGGAAAATAATGGGAATTTTTCAAAAATCCTAGTTGAGACTCTCTGGAGATGTCTTTTCTTTATATAAGCAAAATATTATTATTATAGAAGTATTTTATATAAAAGGAGGTTTTGGAAAAAGCTTATTCTAAGTTAATTTTTTGCCAAAATATTGTACTTAAATTATTTTTTTTTCATAATGCCCCAAAAAAATTTTTATACATGTATTCTAATCTGAGTTACACTAAATATCATAAAAATTGTTCATTTATGCGCTTTTTCAAAATCACAGTTCCGAATGTAGTCGGATACCTTACTTCAAAATAAAACAGTGAATCTGAAGACGAAATAATTATTCATAAAATCGTAATATCTCAAAATTTACGCCGGGATACGGCTCAAGATAGTGACCATATACATTAAATTTATGTCAACTAATGTGGAAAGTTCTATCATTTATTGTGACGTACACCCTCGCAACCCCCGCATCCCGGTGGAGAGGGGGGCAAGATTCTAGGGGCCCAAAGCCTGACAGAAGCCAAGTACGTATTTGGGCTTGGTGCCAAACCTGACTTGACTTTGCAGGGGGACCCTACTATTCGCCGTTACCCCACTGAAGATGCGAGTTAAGATGTCCTCATAAATTGTCCAAGTATCGAAATAAAGAGGTCCATAACCCCTTAGATGTAGCTGCAAAAGGAGAACGACTTTTTAAAAAAGAGAATTAAAAAAAACAGAAATATTTTTTTTTTGTTATCCAAAATAAAGAGTAGAAGCCTTTTTGTTTCATAAAACACCTTTTAATCATCAAAAGATGCAAAGGCATCCTCTATTCATTCCAATACCAAGAACATCTTGAATGTTTGACATTACTAAAATGACGTGCATTATTATTCCATCCACGTGTTTCAAAAGACAGATAAAGGAGTAGGTGTGTGTATGTATGTACACATCAAAAATTTACTTCAGCGCACAGTCCTCCGAGATTTGGACACGAGCCAACGAAGCAAGGCCGTCGAACTCAAGTGACGTGGGAGCGGAAATCACGTATTACCCTGATAGATTTATAAAACCTACACCAGTTGGGAGTCCACCAATTTAAAGAGGAAGATACCAGATTTGTATTTACCTTCTTGGAAGAAGTGATAAGACCGACATCTAGAATGTATTTATTTTGTCCCCATGTTAATCTCTTCTTAGCTGAATTATCGTTATCTGTGCATAAAAGGATATTAAAAATTTAATTGAATTGAAGAAGACGAGTTTTAGAGGTATAGAGATTTCCGACGTCTCTGAATGATTTAAATGATTAGTTTCAATCAATTAATTTTCATCAATTATAATTACCGTAAAATCCGGCGTATAACGCGCACCGCCGTACAAAGCGCACCGCCGTATAACGCGCACCTATATACTTTCTAGCTGCATTTTTTAATTTTAAGGTATATTCGCCGTATAATACGCATCCCCTTTTTTAAGAAGAAACCTAAAATATACGTATGCAATTCTCTTATGTTTTGAAGTCCTGTATTCGAGGTATTACAACTTTAGAGAAAATAGAGTATACTACAATCATTAAGTTCATAAGAAATATCATTTCTTTTAAATAAACAGTATTTCAATATATATAGATATAACAGTATTCGATTCTAATTTTTTCTATGCTCTTCTTTTTTTTTAATTTTTAAAACTCTCATTTTTATACTCGGCGTATAACGCGCAATCGTGAATTTCGATCTTATTTTTTAGTTCAAAGTGCGCGTTATAAGCCGGATTTTACGGTAAATTATCGTATTGTTATCCCAAACAATCATGTATAGAAAATTTCAATAGAGCATTTTAAAGTGTGAACAAAAAAGCTTTTAAAGTTTTGATCAAAGTCGCCAAAAATGATATCAATGTGGCTATATCTGTAATTCTTTAAATAATGAGTTTTAATCCATTAATTTTTATTAACTATAGTTAAATTATTGTATTTTCATCCCAAACAATCGTGTATAGAAAATTTCAGCTTAAAGTTTTCACCCATACATGGTTATAATGCAAGTAGAAAAAACTCATTTAAAATCAGATCTTTTGAATTGAAACTTTAAAATGAAATGCCATAAAATCCTGTGTATAACACGCACTTTTAACACAAAAAATAAGATCGACATTATACGCCGGGTATAAAAATAAAAGCTTAAAAAAAAAATTTGATGAGCATAGAAAAAATTGTTTTTCTAAAAATAACACAAAATATTGTTTATTTAAAGGTAATGACATTCCTTATGAACTTAAAGGGTTGTTAGTTGTATAAGTATACTATTTTTTCAAAAGCCTGGGATAAAAAATTTAAAAAAATGATTTAAAAAAAATAAAAGCAATGAATATACGTAGTGTTTCTCAAACTTTTAATACGGGGCCCCCCTTTTCAATCACAATTTTATCGCCCCCCCTTATACATTAATAAATTACTGAATGCAATAAAAACACTTTGACGCTAAAGTACAATACACGATCTTAATTATAAACCGTACAAATTAATAACAAAGTATTACATTTTGTATTTTTACTTTTAAGCAAAAAAAAATTAAGTAATAGGATAATTATGATTTTTTTTTTCTTTTCAAATTTTTTAAAAACATTTAAAATGGGGTGGCGTTGGGAAAAAAAAAAATATAGATATCAGCTAACTATAGAAAAGAACTCAGAGGTAATTTCTAAAAAATTTTGCTCTGCAAAAACAAGCCTAGGGAAGTCGCTAATACTTATTAAACTTGTTCTTAATTCAGTATTAATAAAATAAGTTTTAAAATTTTTTTTATTTATGTTACTCTTAATAATATATATTTTAAGTAAATTATATTTTTAAGTAATAGGTTAATTATGTTTTTTTTTTTTCAAATTTTTTAAATTCAAACAGATTGAGAAAAATATTTAATTAAAGAATTATTTTTCAAAATCCTTTTTAAAAGTACAAATGTCTTTAAAAAAAATAGCCTAATCTATGTTGCTCTTTATCATATCCATTAATCTGGCATTTCGGAACGTTCATGCGAGTCAAAAGGAACCTAAAAGCGCATAAAACGTTAAAAATGTGTAACTCAAAACCCCAGTCAGTCTTGGCCCGAATCAATTGGGCTACCGAATTCTCTTGAAGTACATTTAAATTCAGTTAATTGTAATTCAGGGTATTAAGTTTTTCGGCAGGGGAAAAGCAAAATCAGATATTTTTTTAAATCCAGCGATCATTCGACAATAATAAGATCAACAAGTACACAGACGAGGGAAAATTGTCGTTACGAAGGGGTTGGGATTTTTAAAATACTTCAGAAGGGCCCCAACTGCCAAAAAAAAGAGATTTTTAAGATTTCACATTCAGTGACAAAATTTAAAAGGGCAATTTTGAATAAATCACTTTTTTTAATTCTATAGGGGGAATTTTTAAATTTTTTCTGCACTGAAAACAAAGCATTTCGTATACCTTTCCATTTTTAACAGCATATTTTTGTGACCCCCGGATTTTCTGCAATGACTATTTTGAAACAAAATATAGATCTGGTTAAATACAAAAATAACCTGAGTGTCAATTTTTAATTTTAGCCTTCCTTGAAAAAATTGCCTGCAAACAAGCCCATGGAAGTCACTGATAATTATTAAACTTGTTCTTTATCTAAGTACCCACTCTTAACACGAATTTTTTTTTTAAAAAGATAATACATTATTCTTGATATAATAACTTAATTTTAAGGGGAGTAAAATCAAAGGGGTGACAATGTATACAAAAAAGTAAAATGATTTATTGAAATGAATACTATATTATAAAAAATTTGAATGAACTGTAATTTTAAGCCTCGCAGAATTAGCATTTGGAATAAAGTTAAGTAATAAAAAGAATATAAAATTCTAATGAATAACAATTGTGTTATTTTTTAATATTTAAACGAGAAAGCCCGGGGTCAGGTGGGGACTCGGTACTAACGTTAAGGGCGCGGGGGGTGATGCCCCCCCTTCTTTTTAAATTATTTTCAATATACAAAAAAAAAATCACAATTTTAGTGAATAATTTAAAAAAGAAAATATATTACCTATTTCAAGGATTTTTCTATTTGTCTTTCTAATTTGAGAAAATATCCAAAAAAAATAACAAAAAAATTTTAAATGTGGGGACCTTAATAAAGGAAAACCCAAAACCGACACTTTTTGGTAACATTAAGGGAAAATTTTTGAAGCAAAAATGTCACATTTTTTTACGTTATTGTAATTTTAATGTTCTTTTTATGATCGACCAATATCCTGTTGAACTTTTTCTTGCTTGTTTTTTTGAAGGGGGAAGGCATTTTGCGGTACATTTTTGGCTTCATATTTTTTTTATGTTCATAATGTAGTAGTTTTCCTTCGTTTCATGTTTTTTGCTTTTTTTCAAATTTACTTTCACTAACATGATTAATATGCATTTTTTCGCGGTTTCCCCCTGGTTTGATCAGCTTCAATTTCCTTTTAGAGAGATCATTGATGCCCAATTTTTTTATATTCTGCTCATTTACATTTATAAACCATAATCAGTCATCAACATCAAAATTAAAACCAGAAGTTTTCATAGGGGAAAAGCAGCATGCTCAAGAAAAAATTTTTTAAAAAAAAGTGGTCGTGCCCGGGGAAATTTGGTCCAAGTACCTTAAGATTCTAAAAAAAGTTTGCCACCCCAAAAAGGGATATGTTTTCAATTGTTTTTAGCTCCCATTACCCCCACCGTTTTACATGCATACGTATGTGGGTTTTTGGGGGGGTGGAGGGGAGAAAGGGGAATAAATCAAATCCTCTAAAATAAGTAATTCCCGCAAACACTGTTAAGATCTTTTATTACATTCCAAAGCCTTTAATAATTTATGGATGGCAGTGAAATAAAAGATAGTATTTCGAAAAACGTATATATACGTCCGGGACAAATTACATTTTGGCTGAACGAGATGTTTATATACGCCGATGGCACTTAAGACGTTAAAGTCGAATTGAAACTTTAGCGTCAAAGTATCGTATTATCGAATTCAATACATTGTTAATGTGGAGGGGGCGATAAAAAATGATGATTGAATATTTCGAAGTAGTGAAAGTTTGAGAAGCACTGACCTAGCCATACAAAAACTCAATATTTATATTACATGTCGATTACGAGTTTTTATGCCAAATTACTCAAAGTTTCACTGTTCGAAAATATTGCCGAAGAACTTGTCGCCTACATTTGAGAATATTATCATTTATTTTAAGTATGTATCAATAAAAGCCCAATTACAATGCCAGAACTAGCGCACAATCCCTGAGTTTTGACTAGTACTCAATTCAGAGTTAGAGAGACGAATATCATTGCAAATAGCATTAAATTAAACAACTAAAAAATTGTTTTTTTACAAGATTAAAATCATCGTTGAAAGAATCCGAAAGAAATATATTAAAATACAAAGTATTGTGACGGGTCTATCCGTGTTCTTTCAAATACTAATCCTCTTGGGAAATATTGGGTCTTGGAAAATTATTATATTATAAATCTCCTCCCTCCCCAACGAAGATGTGAGTATGCAAATTAAGACTTGTATATAAAGATTAAACTTTCAGGTTAGAAGGAAAGAGAGGTTAGACTGATAACGGTCAGCAGTGATTGATTAAACGTGAAGTGAGGCGTGGATACTTCTTCGCTGATTATTATAATATTAAAGTAGACGATTTGTCAATTAGGAATCAAATTAGATTAGGTAGCTAAGAATTAGAAGGTATTGCCTAGACGTAAGTGATCCGATTATTTAAAGTTTTCTTGTTTCTCGTCTACCTCGTTATTGCTTTCCATATTTAGTATTTGGGTGCATTCCTTAACTTAATTAATAGAATTTATAGTGTTGTTCATTGCTGTGAATAATTAGTAGGTATTTTTTAATACGGCTAATCTACCTTCTGATTGTCCTACACTAATGGAAGTCGCGGGGTGACCCTTACAGTATTAAAAGAAATAAAAAACCAAAATCCGAAATAAACGTTTCATTACAAAAAGAAAAAGAACGTTCAGAGTTGCCTTATACCACCAAAAATTTTTTTAGATCGTGAGAAACGCTTCCGGAAGGTAAAATGTCCATTTCAAACAGATTTCCCAGTCACTTAACTTATTTCGAAAGCACAAAACTTACGTAATATTTTTAATGCTGAGCTTTATATAATGTGATAACGTACAATAAACGAAGTGGATTGTCACGCTTTTATGGTTATTCGAACTAAAAAGTAAAAAAATAATTCTTAATATAAGATTGAAATGATTTACGAGGAAATTAATATCATTGGGTAAAAGCGTGGGGTGCTTGCTCTATATAAGTTGTTATAATTCTTACTAGTTTTATTCCGAAATACTGAGTTGGTGTAAAAATTTAGGACAAAGCACACACACACTCCACGCTTTTAGCAAAATGACATTAATTTTCTCGTAAATCATTTTATTCTTACATTAACAATTTTATGTGTTTTTACTTTTTAGTTCGATTAACCATAAAAGCGTGTTTTTTAGTTTTTTTAAACTATAATTTATATTTTTCATTATTTAGTTAAATCTATAGTAAAAGCATGTATTTTTAGTTTTTTTTTTAACTATCATTTATTCATACCTTTTTAATTTTTGACCCGCGACCAAAAAGTTTGCCCATCCCTGAGTTAGAACAAACTATTTTTTTTTCATATGTACAAGTCTTTTTTTTTTTTATTTCCATTTTCAGAAAGACTGGACAATTGCTTATATTATGATAAGAAATTGCTGACGCAACAAAACGTTTTCGCTTTCAGGGTTACTCTTAATCTTTTAGTCGCTAAATCGGGAAATGGGATCTGGAATTAGTCGCCAAATCGGGAAATAGGATCTGAAATTAGTCGCCAAGTAGGGAAATGGTATATAGAATTAGTCGCCAAAGCTGGAAATAGTATAATGAATTAATCGCCAAATCTGGAAATGGTATAATGAATTAGTCGCCAAATCTGGATTATCTTCTCTCCTGATTATCCTGTACAGGGCAATGAAACAAAATTATGAAATTATTGTATTGTCACCAGTCCTTGACAAGTGTGCAAAATTTCGAATTAATCTGACCTTTTAAAGAAGATAAAAATCGAGTTGAAAGATTACGTTACATACACACACAAGTGAAACTTATAAAAGCGTGTTAAAAAAATAGCACATTTTATTGTAGTCACTATATGAAATCGCGTATAAAACGCTCGTTATATTTATGTAAATGGTCTTAAATGTTGTAATCAATGTCGTAAAATAAATACATGTTGCAGAAATTTCGATTAATCATCTTAATCTTTTCCAACAATCTCTGTCCCAATTTCAAATTTTTCAATAATTGTGCATAAAATCCTTTTTAAGGTGACATGGAACCCAAAAAATTATTTAAAATCTTTACTTTTTTACATCCACTGATATGACACTTTAAATCATTCTAAATATGCCTGTAAATGCCTAAATATACATATATGCTACATATACAGTCGGACTGCGTTTTAACGAACCTCGATATTACGAATTTTTCTTTCCCCCCGATCAAAACAAAAGCAAAACCCCTTATTTAACGAATGATAAACCCATAATTAATGAATTATTTCTGCAGCCGAAAATTTTTTTTATTAGTTTGGATTAGAAAAATTAGAAATTTTTTCAGATGACTTTTTTGTTGTTGTGTGTTTTGTTTGGAAAAGGAAAAATTTCCTTGTAATCAGCAAAGTCGAAAAAGAACTTTTTCGTTCTAAAAGCTTGTCAAACATTTGTTAGTCAATATTTTAAAGTTTCCAATTGATTGCTGCGTAATAATTCACTAATAGCATGTTTAGCTGCTGAATAAAAAGTGTGTATTCTGTAACTATGGATACTTTTTTGTGTTGTTGCTTATTATAGTATTTTCAAAAAGTTGGTGCAGAAAATTTGTATTTTTCTGGACCTTGAAATTACGAATAATCCGGATTTAGCGAATAAAATCTTCCGTCCTGATGAATTCGTTTAATCGGGGTCCGACTGTATCCGTATTTTTTTTTATTAAGTTATTAAACAATGTTTGATGAATGACAGGAGACAAAACAAAACTGTCAGGCCCACTTTTCAAATAGCGTGGCTACAGTGGACGTGGATAGAGCGGGCACATAAAATTTCGTGGTCTGAGCGGACACTTTGAAACTCATCGTGGTTAGAGTGGACACATCCTCCCCCCATCTTAGAACAGATTCGGTTATTGAATTACAAGGATAAATACATTTTTGCCAATCAAATTTAATTATTTATATTAAATTCTTAAGATATTATAGTGCAAATACATTTTAAACATAGCGAAATGTAATAAAAAAAAAATAAAAACTTTCAGAGAAATATTTAAGAATTAATAGTAAGTAACTGTATAATGAAGGGTATGAATAAATTTCAAGGATTTTGTATTTTAGAGTCAAATAAGTATTATAAGTAAAGGTTAATAATAAAGGTAATAAATATAAAGGTTATAAAGGCTTAAAAAAGGGCTTATTAAAGGCTTTATAATAAAGGTTAGCGAGTATTTATTTACTTGTATTTTAATTTTTATTTCATTTACCGTATTTTCCTGTATATAATCCGCAGTGGCGTATTATCCGCAAAGCCTTTTTTTCGAGTAAAATAAAAAAAAAACATTGTATAATTCGCAGCGCCGTATAATCCGCGGCAGTTTTTACGGCGAATAATCCAAAATATAAACTGCCGATAATGAGTGTCACATAAGATAAAAAATACACAATATAATTAAAAATAAGAAGAAATTATCCAGAAAACAAAATTTATTATGAAACGTCTTTTCAAATATGTATGATAATATTTTTTACGATAATCTCAATAAAACAAAAAAATTCTTTGCTACTGCCATCTATGTTTTGAGTTAAACAAAGCATTGTACGCGGAAAAAATCTTTTTTAATTTAGCAAGTTAACAGCAAAAAAATTAAGATCGAGATTGCTTTCCCATTGTCTTTTTCTTTTAAAATCCATTTATTTCTTCCTCTAATTCTCTATTGAGGTTTTTCACGACGATTGGCTCTATAACGTCGATCACAATTTTCGAAGTTGGTCTTGTTTTTTCTCCACAAACGAATATTCGATTCGTCAACGTTGAAAAACCTTACAGCTTCCCAATTTCAAAAGCCTTCTCTATAGCTTTTAATTTGAAGTTTGCAGTGTAACTTACACGCTTTCGCTTCAACATGATGAAAACTTTCCAAGGACATGATAGCTCTAGTCAAGAGAAAATTGGAAATGGTGCCAGCGCATAGTAACTGTTTTTTCCTTCCGAGGAACCGAATTCGTTTTTGAATGTAATGGGCAAAAACTAGTTATGGCTGAAATATATACGTCAACCGAGTCATGAAAGCGTCATCTATTATTTATTTTATAAAACATAAACGGCCTTTCTTTCAAAACTTTATTGTTAGCTTTTCTGATGGAGAAAGTTTTTTCTCAGATAATCCGCGGCGGCGTATAATACGCACAACGAAATTTGAAGCTTTTTTAACACATAATCCGCGGATTATATACAGGAAAATAGGGTACTTGTATCTTGTATATTACTTCTAGTATTTACTTTTTACTTACATTAATGAAACTAATTTTTTTTTTGGCAATTTTAATATTTGTTTGACTTTTAATTTACAGTTTGCCACAAAATTCCTAAATTCGTTCATACCCTTCATTATATTGTTACTTACTATTAATATTTAACTATTTCTCTAAAAGTTTTTATTTTTATTACATTTCGCTATGTTTAAAATGTATTCGCACTGTAATATCTTAACAATTTAATATAAATAATTAAATCTGATTCGCAAAAATCTATTTATCCTTGTAATTCGATAATCGAATTTGTTCTAAGATGTGGAAACAATGTGTCCGCTGTAACCACGATGAGTTTCAAAGTGTCCACTCAGACCACGAAATGTTATGTGTCCGCTCTACGTCCGCTGTAGCCACGCAACCCACTTTTCAGACCGTAATTCTAATTCCTGTTAAACAATGAATTCTTTTTCTACCGTACGCAAATGAATAATTATTGATGATATGATACAATCACTTTGTTTTGATTACTTGAGAGTTATCATTTGCGTGGTATGTACAATTTTGTTCCTGAAAGTTTCATTTTATATTTGCGCTCTGGCATATAAAAAGTAACAGAAAAGAATAGAAATTTTAGAAATTAAAAATTTTGTTTTCTTTGGTTTTTCGTATTTAACCCCTTAATGGTCGCGTAATTTTGAAGAAAACGGTCATAAAAGTGCCTATTTTTTTATTCAAGAAAATTTTGTAAAACTAAATATATGTTCAAAAAATGTATTTATTTTTAAATTTTGCATAAATTTTTAGCTTGAAATAAAAAAATATTGTATAGAAAAGCCAACATTTAGGGGGCATTATAACTGAATGTTGGTTTTCCGGCAAAGAGAAATTTAAAAACGTGTTTTAAGCATTAAAGGAGAATTTTATTACACTTATGCACAATATAAAAATTCATTATAGTAATTTTTCTTGTGAGATAAATTTCAAAGCATGAGATAAAAATGCCAACATCACACGTAACAGTACATATCCATCATCACTGCTCTCAGATTCACTAATCGAACTTTCAAAACAATCAGTTATTTCAGAATCACTCTCAGATCCATTTATAGTTAAAAGTAGAATCCGATTGACTTTCTGACTAACTTCATAATTAATACAATATTAAAAAATTTATATATTTTATCACGGAACTCAACCAACGTAAATTCAAGAAAAGCGGAACTAAGCAACTGAGCAAAGGTTACAAAAACATATCTCAAATATATATATATATATTTAATTGTGCTAATATCTAGTATAAAATAAAATAACTATCACATATCTCAAATATATATATATATATATTTAATTGTGCTAATATCTAGTATAAAATAAAATAACTATCTCTAAACACGTTAATAATAATTTGGTACTGCCATCTGGTGAGATATAAACATGATTGCGGACATAAGAAATAGATAGTTTTAATCTTTTTAGCGCGTTACTTATGAACACTCCAGCCCGGAAATATCACGGGCATGATAAATAGGGGAAATTTCACCCCGTGATATTGACGGGAGCGAGAAGCAAGGGGTTAAGAGTTAAATGTAACTTCATTAAAAATTTCCAGAGTACATCTTGCTTACCTGTAAAACTCAATTTTCCCCTAGGAGAGTGTTACTGCGGGGAAAACAATTAGCCATGTTTCAATGTACAGTAACATCCCCGACTGAGCAATAGGTGAGACTTAGTGACAACCGCGTAAGTCGAATTCGTGTAAGTAGAAGTATGATTTCACATATAAATACGTATAAATTATTTTTAGTTGGGCCGGAGACGAAAGAAAATAATAATTCAGAAAAAAAAAAAATGTTTAAGGTATCCGACTACGTTCGGAACCATGATTTTAAAAAAGCGCATAAATGGACAATTTTCATGATATTTAGTGTCACTTAGATTAGAATACATGTATAAAATTGTTTTAAGGACATAATGACAAAAAAAATTATTTAAATACAATATTTTGGCAAAAAATTAACTTAGAATAACCGTTTTTCAAAATGTTCTCCTTTCGTGAAAAATGCTTCTATTATAATAATATTTTGCTTGTATATAGCTCAGACCTCTGTACAGAGGCTCAACTATGCTTTTTGAAAAATTCACATTATTTTCAGAGTTACAACCATTTGAAATAATTATCGGCGTTTTTTTCTTAAAATTTCTCCCCTTCTGTTGTCGTAAAACATGGATAAACCCACTTCTAAGTTATATATTACAAAAATTCTAGTTGAGCTTCTGTACAGAGGTCTGAGCTATATACAGAGTAAATATTATTATAATAGAAGCATTTTTCACAAAAGGAGAATATTTTGAAGATTGGTCATTCAATGTTTATTTTTTGTCAAAATATTGTACTTAAATAATTTTTTTTGTCAAAATGTCCTTATAAAACCATTTTATACATGTATCTAAGTGACACTAAATATCATAAATATTATCCATTTATACGCTTTTGCAAAATCACGGTTCCGAACGTAGTCGGATACCTTAATAAAATCTTCGATAACACAAATGCAAAATCATAAAACAAAGTTATTTTGATGTAGAAAGAGAGGTTTCATAAAATCTATCAAAGTGTAGTCCGCCAGCTCAATCATTTTTTCTTCTCGCCCAAAGTTTTCTCGCAGTTTGCGATTAATTTTTTTATTCCTCGTTTTGTTGAAAAAATACGCTACTCGTTGGAGTCTGTATTTTCTAAAATTTGTAATAATTTTACTTACCTGATGCCTTCAGTCAAATTCTTAACACCGTCATTCGATGTTCTGATTAAACTGAGTTTAAAGACTCAGTTTCTTCAATGTCTAGCTCTTGCTCATACGTTTCTATGAGCTCATTCCATTGCCAGCTCCTGATTGTTAGAATCCAGTAGTTTTTGCACGTCATCATTATCCACTTCTAATTTTATTTGACTGGCAAGATCGGCAAATTCTTCTATCACATTATCAATTTCATCAGACTCTGGCATTGATTCTTCCTGAGTTTCAGTAAAGGTGGGGAGGAAAAGACGAATCGAAGAAATTTGAAAATTCCGTAACTCCGAATTCCCGTAAGTTAGGGTAGCGTAGGTCGCGAGCGCGCAAGATACTACTGCACGATTTTTGAAAACTTTTTTTAAAAATTACAGTAGAGAAAACATTTTAAAAATGTTCTGAAATGTAAGTTTTGTAGAATTGTAAATAAAATCAGCTGAAAAGAATTAATTTAAAAAAAAAATTCAAAATCAAAAATAATATTCATTTGAGAATATTTTGTATATTTAACAATGAAACAATCAATCAAATATTAAATATCAGCAACAGTAAGAAATAGATGCATAGTTTTTTGTGTGGTATACTAGTCGTTAACTTCCCACTTTACTAGGTATTTCATAATGCTACATGAAATATCCAGCTTATATACATATTGTTTTTAAATTATTGATACCTAAATTGTGGTATCTTCTTGTGGTTGAATTAAACATGATTTTTATTTACCGGATTTACCGTTTTATTATTTTCTTCAAAGCACATCACTATATTTACAACTCTATTTACAATTATAAATTGCATAGGAAACTACAGGCATCTTCCTTCATTTTCACGTTCGAGAGCACCTTCTTCTTCTCTCCTTCCCGCTCATTGGCCAAAACAGTTCACAGCAGCGCCCTCTTTCTAGTCTATCGTGCGCTAGGTGTCAAACCTCCTAGTGCGCTATGTGCCAAGTCCTTACAAAATGATCAAGTTTTCGATTGTATTAAAAACAATATTATAGCCCTAACAAATTAATTTAAAAAGAACAGGACTTGAATTTTTAAAACATAAGGCATTTTATCATTTACGCCCCTGTAACACCCACCCTCGGATATTTCTACAAAACCCGTTCTTAGGGGATTACTATTCAACGAAAAAAACATGTTAGCCGAATTTCAAATCTGCGAGTCTAATGGTTCAAAAATGCCAATTTTCTTTCCTCTATAACGCCTCCGCAACCTTCTTTGGGGGTCGATTTTCTGTTCTTAGCGGATCTTTACACAATAAAATAGACACGCTTGCCAAATTTCAAGTCTATAGGTCAAATAGTTCAAAAACGAGGATTTTGTCTGTAACGACTCCACACCCCTCTTTGGGGATGGACTTTTATAAAACTCGCTCATCGCGGATATCTAATCAACAAAAGTAATATTCCTGTCAAGTTACACGTCTGTAGTCTAATAGTTCCTTAGATCTCGCGATGGGTGGGCGAGAGAGAACAAGTGAGAGAGTGAGTCGCCTCTCTCTCACACACAGAGAGAGACAGAGATAAATGTAGATACAGATATGTACACAAGCACTGGTGGACATTAAAATTGCGTCATCATGAAAGAAAGGAAATGCAAAAAATATATTTATTGTACATAAACAGTATGGAATCCATACAAAATAATTCAATTGCAAGCAGTTTGGGGGCTTACTGAGGTGCAAAATTCATAGAAACAGCTGCCATGCCTGGCAGATAAAACAGCCCTTACCCGATTAGGCATGGAGTCGAACAGGGTTATGATGACAGAAACGGGCAACACATTTTATGCTACTTCAAGTCTACACTACACTTCATTAAGCGTATTAGCTGGAGAGGGATGGCGGGATAATTTCTCAGCAACCCATGACCAGATGTTTTCAATAAGTGAAACATCTGGAGACAGTGCCAATCAAGGCAACAATCGAATACACTGTGTATCGAGGAAGGTCAGAACACGACGCACATCGAGTGGTCTTGTATTATTTTGTTGGAAGATAGCATTTGGCAGGCTTTGAAGGAAGACAGGGCACAATCACTTGTGACGGGGCTTTATTGGTACTTTTATTAATAATTCTCTTGGGATATCTTTGGGGCCAGAATAGCAATTATTTTCAACCAACCCAAAAAAGAAAACGAGGTTATGTAGATTAGGAAGTATATATGTTACCGGCAAAGTATGAAATCCGGCGTTCTATAGAATGCCTAAAACTAGCCGGCAATGTATGAAATGATTTTTATTTCATACATTGCCTAGGCATTTTATAGAATGCCAAATGAGAAACCGGCAAAGTATGAAATACAGCAATTAGGTGAGTCGGGGGGGGAGGAGAGCGGGGGGATGATTTTGGGAGTGCGCCCCTTTTTGATTGACGGGGGAGAAAAAACTCATGATTTCACCCCTGAAGGTCACCGCCTATATGCCAGGAAACGATGAAATTAGGTTTTCGTCAAATTTATAAATGATCAATTCACGAAAGATGTTAAAATAAATTTTTTTTTGTCTTTCCCCTTTTAAAGTAAGTGAATTAGTTAAATCCCCAAACTGTTTTAAAGAAGGGGATGAAAAAAAAAAATATGCCATTTTTTTGATACTAAGGGGACTGATTTTTGGGGACAAAAACTTTTTTTTGGTTAAATCGCGGGGACACACCCCCCGATACATTCCCCCCCCCCCTCGTTTTTGGGGAATATCTGTCACCCGGGAGCCCCAGCAATTGAACCTGGCTCATTCGATTCTCTCTAACCGGGGGTCCCTTTTCCAGTTATTATAATATAATGCCCAAGGGCTTCCCATATTTTAATTTAAAAATTTTTAAAATTTTCCCTCCCCCCTTTTAATGACTTGCGAACCGGATTTCCAAAATTTACTTCTCTTTAAGGGGGTTAAAAAAATTGGTTTCCCTTCGGTTCAAAAATCGCCTGGGACCGAGGGAGGTACGCCATTTTCGGCGCGGTTTATGGGGCCCCTCCGGCCCTTTTCCCTTTCTTAAACCGAACCGGCGTTTGCCCAGGGCCGGTTTTCGATTGTTCTTGACCCTTTCAAATAGTTTTTTCCCCCAAAGCCCCTTTTTCCTTTTAAAGTGCTTTTTTTCCTTGGTTTTGACCTGATAGGGGAATTTTGGAATGACCCCGTCTCCCCCGCGCATATTATAATTTTTTAAAAAAACGTCTCTTCAATGTCATTTCCATAATGATAGTGTGTTTTTTTATTACACCCGAACTGTTTCAGTGAAATGATGAAATGGTTAAAATGAATTTGCATTCCAAAATGCGCCCGGGGGAGACACCGGGAGGTCGAGCCCTTGTACTTCCGAACCATATAGGTAAAAAATACTGAGTTGGGGAATTTAAAAAAAATTTTTAAAATTTTTTAAAACGGGAAAGGGGGGGAAAAGGGGTATTGGGATAAAATTAGATATTTGAAGAGTCATGGGGGAAAATGAATCCAGCGGTGGGCGGGCCAAAGATAGGGTTGAGTTTTTAATGGGGAAGCCCTGTAGGGGAGTACCGAGGGGGGGCAATTTCACGCAAGGCTCCGTATACACGAAAATATGACGTACCTCCAAAAATCAGGGGGCCCAAGCTCAACCCCCAGGGCGGGTGAAATTTTTCAGACCCCATAGGATTTCAAAGGGAACATGATATTTTAGTGCTTAAGCCCCCCCCCATGCCTACACAATAGAAGTCAAGTATATGACTGGGTGGGGCTCGACGAGGGAACAGTCGGTTCAAATCTCAAGTCCGGGGACTCAAACAGGAGACTATTTTTTTAAAAAAAATTTTAAAAAAAAACCAATTTTAAAAAATTTTTCAAGAATTTTTTGGAAAATTCAAAAAAATTTTAGGTCAAAAAAATTTGTAAATACAAAAAAGGGGTATTATTTTAAAATGTTCCATATTTTTTTAAACTTTCAATTTTTCTAAATTGTGTGAATAATTTTTACAAAAATTTATCCGTATTATTTTTTGAATAAAAAGTTATATGTAATGCTAAAATAAAATTTTTAAATACATAAATAAAAAAAAACTGTTCAAAGTATGCCAAGTCCCCCTTTTAAAAAGAAAAACAATAATCTTGTTCAGTACAACTTTCATTTTTCTTTTTTCGTATTTTGAATAATTTTTTTAAAGCACCTTTTTATTTTTATAACATTTGTATTTTTAGAATGCACGTCATTATAAAATAGCCTTATTAGGAATTTTTTTATACTTTGCCTAAATAGCATTTTTATATAGAGCCAGGCAAAGATGTAATACCCCCCTATTTCATACTTTTGCCTAAAAAAGTCAGGCATTCTACGAATTCTAGGCATTTTTTAGAATGCCGGCATTTCATACTTTGCCGGTAAAAATATATATAATTTTATTTGGGGGTTTGTATTCGCGTGATTTTGAAGCTCAGGTGAAGTTCTAAGAGGGGGCTAGCGAAGTGCTAGTGATTTAGAAGCGAGGGGGCCCATGAGTCGGTCTAATATGCCAGTGCAGTTGGTTTCAAGGGATCCGGGCGGAATATTATCCCTTGGCCGGGGCGTTGGGCAAAAATATATTGAGATATAAGGATTGGGGTTGTTCGCGAGGAAATAGCGCTAAGACAGTTTAGATTAAGTTTTAATACTAGAGCGGATTCTAGTAAGTTAAGAAATCATCTTTAGATATAGATTTATAGATTCGGTGGTTTATTGCGCTATTTGTCAGAATTGCAGTTTGTCTCATCACTCCTGATCATAAACCTCCTAGACTATTGTTGTTTTACTGAATATAAATTGAGATAATAATAAACTAATTTTAATTATGATAGGTATAGTGGTCAATCTTTCATTTGCTAAAACATAGGTCGCGTGGAGGATGAAGAGATGATACTCCCAGCCTACGGGGTATCCTCCACTGGCTGTAAAATGTCAGAAATGTAACAATCTGCGTTCAAATTACTGACGATCTGAACTAGAGACGAGTGTGTGGTGCCCCCAATGGCTGCCCAAGCCTCAAACCAGGTGCATGGATGCTATGTAGGTTTCAAAAGCAAGCAGGCGACGAGCGATCTCCCAGGAGCGTCCAAACATGTATGGGATAGTCGGAATACTGCATGTAGAACTGGAACTAGTTTGTAAAAGCGACATTGGGACACTACTGAATCCAGCTTTGTCGTTCGCCGCACCAGAGTCGCCGTCTCTCTCTATGTCTCTATGCTGGATTGTATTTGCTGCTGTAAACGTCGTCGCGCATCGTACGAACGTGTACTGAACATGCTGCAAACATGCCTGTTTCCTGACTAAAGATCCGTGATGTGGCAGTACGGTTTTGCAAGGCCGACCGCATAATATTTGTGCCCTCCCAGGCGTTAATTAAGGGAGGGTGTGGAGATCCTGCATATGGTTGAATATGACCCTTGTGAGAGATTTAGACCTCTCTCTCGGGCACCTAGATATGTGGGAGGTAGGGAAGAAACACTGGACATGATCCAATTAATCCATTTATTTACCACATACGAAGAAGAGACACAATTTCAACTAATAATAGTAAGAGAATGTTTCAATGTTAACCGTGAAAGTGGAACAATGACGGTAAAACGCGAACGAATAGGAGACTATCTAACTTGATCCTTACCTTAATAATCTATCTTCCGATTTAATCTAATATCAAATCAGTCTTAGTGAACAATCGAATCGTCACTTTAAAGTTTTCTCTAATAGGAATCAAATTAAAATCATTCTAATATTATAACTTCAGTAGCAATCTCACCTCTGACTTGAGTATAACTTCTCTCCTACTATCTCTACAAGCTAGAAAACCTCGCCTATTTATAGTAAGTTAATTTAAAGATCATGATTCTCTTCTTCCGAAGGGTTGGTTGTGAATTACGCGAATTGATAGCCCAAAGATTTCCCAAGAGGATTAATTGAAGAAACGCATATAGATCCGTCAAATCTTCAGCAATTCATTGATTCTTTATTCGCATAGCATTGATTGGATTTCAATCAGAGTGAAGGGCGATATCATGGAACGGTAATCCACACTATCGATAGGCAACGATCTTGTGAGTATCGCATTCTTTCTAAACTAGCTAGTAAGCACTTCTTATTCGAGGCATAACACAATATACTTAGCAAACCCCGACCTTACAAAGTGGTTTCCGAAGAAGAGTTCCCCAACACAACTTTTCTTTTGTGCAGTGCTTAAGATTTTGTTCCCTCGCCCCCTGCGTCACCCAAACGCACTGAAATATTATAATAAGTTGCATATCCTAAGCTCTTCTTCCTTTCAAGTGATTTTAAGAGCAGTCAGTAGGGTAATAACCTTTCAAAAATCGATTTTGAGTTTTTGATATTTCTAAAATCTCCAAATCGGGACCTTTCCATTGATATAACATACAAGCCATTATATGAATTACAAGTATTTTTTAAAAGGATTTTTAAAAAAATAATCAGCTTATGTGAACCCCGCCCATTTGACAGATAGAAATGCAAATATTGTCTTTTTAAATCTGGGGCAAAGTTGCAAAGCCTCAATTTATTTTTATTAATACGCATTAGATACCTGTATAGTAACTGCAAATTTAACTGTGTTAGATTTGCAAAATATTTTAGAGCCAAATTTGGAATCGTGGTTTTAATTTGAATGTTATATTTAATATTTAGTGATTTTACCTAAATTTAAGTCTGTTCTTCACTTTAAATTTAGTTTTAATTAGTTACTTTTGCTGATTATTTAAACTCACTAAGGCTTAATAAAGAGTTAAAAATATTTAAAAAATACTTGAAGTTACAATTATGTGCTAATTTAAGAATTTTGCATAAAAAATATGGATTCAAAACTTGGATTAAAAATATTACAAATACTTAGTAATACAAGGTAAGATTTTTTTTATAAAAATTCCTGTTTTCTAAAATTTATATTTTTAAAATTGTGTAAATTTACTTAATGCGTGTACTCTATGTTTCTTAAATGCAATTGTGTATACTGAAGTGGCATTTTTGAAATATATTTAAAACATTTAAATATAAAGCAGTTATCATAACAAAAAAATGACAATTTTTAATAAATTCATAATAATAATTGTTCGGTGAACTAAAAGTTTGTCTTTGAAAAAACTAATTATTATATTTAAAAAAAAATTCACTTCAGTATATATATAATGTCTAATTAATATAAATAAAAATTTGAGTCTTTATGTTTAATAGTTTCTGAGAAAAAGGTATGAGATGATACATTAAATGTGATGTTTGTTGTCTTTGCGAGAAGCTTGTTACATACATAAAAATACATAAATTTCATGTTTAAAAATATAAAAATAGTTTTATTTTGTCTGTTTTAGAAATCATTTGTCCAGTTTAGAGTAACTTTTGAAGTTTAAAACTTAGAAACTGTCTGCTACAACAAGATCTAATGATAATGTTACGAAAACCTAACGAAAACTTAAGAAACGTCGTATAATCAGGTATTTTTAAATACCATCTCAAATTCAAATCCAAACCATATTGATGCATTTTCACATTATATTTATGAAGCTTTCTGTTCAAATTTTATATCTGTAATGAATGAAAGCTACAAATTCTTTAAAAATTGATACAGAATTTGAGGAAATTTTGATATTTTCTCGTTAAAAAAAACTGAAAAATGCTGTTCTGGGCAATTTAAAACTTTTTTGGAAGAAGAGACATATCTTTACTCGAATTTATTTTTAAAATAACAATTTTTTGTCAAAAGATTATTTTATACTTGAGTGAAAAATTTTCATTTTTTACCGAACGGAATCTATATACGCCGCCATCGTGGCCTAATGGATAAGGCATCGGTCTCCTAAAGTGGGGATTGCGGGTTCGAATCCTGACGAGGGTAAGAGATCTCCAGAAAGGCACGCATTTTGTCATTCATACTACCAAATCACAGAGAGAGAATCGTTTTTAATTATATTTAAATGTGACAATTCGACAAATAATCTGCGCTTATTATTGAGAAATATCAAAAACAGGGCGGACGGAGGAAGAGACATATGTTCACTTTTCTTTACTCGAATTTATTTTTGGAATAACAATTTTTTGTCAAAAAGATTATTTTATACTTGAGTGAAAAATTTTCATTTTTTACCGAACGGAATCTATATACGCCGCCATCGTGGCCTAATGGATAAGGCATTGGTCTCCTAAACCGGGGATTGCGGCTTCGAATCCTGACGAGGGTAAAAAGATCCCCAGAAAGGCACGCATTTTATCATTCATACTACCAAATCAAAGAGAGAATCGTTTTTAATTATATTTAAATGTGACAATTGACAAATAATCTGCGTTTAAGAAAAATCAAAAAAAGGGCGGAGGGGGAAAAATATGTTACACTTTTTTTTACTCGAATTTATTTTTGAATAACAATTTTTTTCAAAAAAATTTTTTATCGGTAAACATTTTCCTTTTTACGAACGGAGTCTATTTCGCAGCCCTGGGGGCTAATGGATAAGCGGTTTG
>BMAV01004317.1:0-67693 GCA_019973955.1 Trichonephila inaurata madagascariensis | reverse complement strand
TGTGGGCTTTATGCAAATCAAACTATCAAAGCTTAAAGTCTCAACATTAGGTTTTGGGGAAGTCTAGAGTGAGATACAGGCATCAGATATCATTCTAGTGCTGTGTTTCTCAAACTGTGGGGCGCGCTGATAACCCTACGAGGGGGGCGCAAGTGCATTAAAAAGTCAAAAACAAAAGATTATTTTAAAAAATTATTAATTTACTGAAAGTAAACAAACAAAATACATTCTGACATAATAAAAAAATGAAATGCTCATTTACACTGATATACGACAATTAAAAATCTATAAGTACTGTGCAATGTATTTTATAATTAATTTAACAATTCTAAGTAAAGAACAAGTTTATTAATTACCAGTGATCCCACGGGCTTCTCATATATAAAATTATATGTAAAAATTAACACTTATCTTGATAATTTGTACGGTTTATAATTAATCCCTCAAATGAAGATTAAAAAGTACGTGGTCTCCCCAATGCCATCGTTTAACGCGTAGGCGAGCGTATTTGGTACATTGGGAAGGGGGGAGGTAGAAAGGGAATAAAAATAAGTAAAATCCTTTGAAATAAGTCAGTCTTTCGCAAACACTCTCAATGTGATTTTATTACACTCCAAAGCCTTCGAAATAATTTTATAGAGAGCAATGCACAGAAAAGATCTTACTTCAGAAAGACGTATATATACGTCCGGGGCAATCAGTACACTGGTTGAGCGAGAAGTTTGTATACACTGGTGGCACGTAAGAAGTTAAGGTCGTGTTGTAGGCTTAGCGCAAATGTATAGTATTATTTAGTTCTCACACAATTCATTGTTATTGTATTGGAGGGAGGGGGCGCGATGAAAATATTATGATTGAATATTGGGTCGCAAATATTGAAAGTTTGAGAAGCACTGTTCTAGTCACTTTACCAGAGTTCAAAACTGTAAGATCTGTCACCCTCGGTGTAAGATCACCAATAGTCCTCGTTTAGATGGGAAAGGCTACATTAATAAGCACTGAACCTGAAATTATAAGCAACGTTTTGCCATTTCGACATATTTGATATAATATGTTTCTTCAACCTGAACGAATAATAGAAAATTTTCATTAAAATTAGTTGGTCGTTGTCTAGCTGTATAGCACTTTCTCATTTGTATTTAACCCCTTAACTGCCGCCTGCGAATATATCCGTTTTTCTCAACTTGCGCTTTAGGTGCTCCGGACGTATATATACGCCTTTCCAAAAACAATTTGGAATTTTTAGATTTATTTAGTATGTTTTAAGAAAAAAATCCTAAAATTGAAAACAGAAAAAAAACTTATTATTATTAAAATGGGGAAAAAACTGGTGAGAATATACAAAAATTAAAAAGGGGCCCCTTGAAAAAAAAATTTTATGAACAAATTCTCAACCTTCAATTTTGATGTGTTTTAGTTATTTATGTTTAAAAATGAAGAAAAGAGATATTTCAATTTTTAAAAAAAACTAGAGCATTTTTATCTTAGTGATTATATGAAATTGCTTTAAAACAGTGATTATATTCACATAAAGGACTGTAAATTTTGTAATAAAACAGTAATTATAAATCTGAAGGTCAAAAACCACTGAAACAGAACATAAAACAAAAATTTCATTAAATTATTTTCAAATTTTTTGAGCAATGGGTCCCGTTTGAGCTTTTCAAAAAAACCGAGTAAAATGCGTTTTAAAGTTTGACATCTTGTGAAAAAGTTATGGCACCTGTTTTTTCCAAAAACACCTATTTTTTGTTTTGTGAATGGAAAAAAAAAAAACGGTATTTTTACAAGATAATAAGATGGCCTATACAATAAAATCATAAGAAAAATTTATATACCAATTTTTCAAAAAATTCATGATTTTAGGTAGCGGATCCCAAAATGGTGTTACATTAAAATTCTACATGCTTTCCACCGTAAATGCAACAGAAGAAAAAAAAGTAAAACAAATTTATTTTGTGATAACATGTTGACCAAGTATCAAATGATTACATTTTAGATTCGAAATTTGGGTTTCCCGCTGTGAAAACGAATAGCCGCCATTGCTGGAGATCACCGCTGCGCCACACGCCCGGCATTGATTCAAAGAGAATTTTATGTGTTCTTTGGGGGACAGATACCGCCGCCCACACGTTTCCAAATTTTATCTGGTGTGGCAGCTGGGGTGTAATCTGGGTCAATCGTTGAGCACCCCTGGACCACAAATTTTTTTCGGGGAAAGATCCGGGGAGCGAGCCGGCCAAGGAAGCAATTCAATCTGGTCACAAAATTTTCTGCGGCCCCGGTGGGCCGCATTTTCCGTTGAAATATGGCTGTGGCGCCCCGAAGGTGGAAGGACAAAGGCTCCAACACCTCGAGATGTAGCGTGGCTGTTTTAAAATACCGGCAAAGCGTACAAGGAGGGGGGGATATCCATTTCCCCCCATACCATAATTTCCGGTGCAGGACCAGTGTGGGGTGCATAAACCCGGGTGTTCAGCATCCTCTTCCATGGTGGGTTTCCCGACTGAATCCGACCACGTGGTGTTGCAAACAGATGCGGGGCTCGTCAGTAAAGACAACTTCATTCCATTCTGCCACCCACATCCTTTTTTCCACCCAAATTGGCCGGCGGAGCCGTCTGTGGTTCTGCGTCAGGGTAGACCAAGCATGGACGTCTTGCGGACAGACCACCTGTAAACGGCGTCGAATGGTCGCGCAGACCCCTGAATGATGTTTTACAGACTCAATGTGCTGTGCTATGGTTCGTGATGTGACTGAGCGATCCGTCACTGCCATGCGCACAATTTGCTTGTTCTCACGTGAAGTGCTGCACTGAGGTGGATCCGATCGACCCCGTGGATCCTTCGTACCTTCCTGCATCCAACGGTCACATATCCGCATTACAGTTGTTTGGTTTCGTCCAACACGACTACCGATTTCCCTGAAAGATAATCCACAATCTCGGTAGGCCACTATCTTTCTTCTTTCGAACTCGGATACTTGATCAAAAGCTGATCGCTGTTTTCTACGAAAAATAATTGATCGTTTTTGAAAACCTCAAGAAAAACACAATTGCCGGACTTGAAATCGTTGAAATCTCCAAGCCTTAAATAGTGCTTTGAGGTGGCGCCACAGGCGCGCGTGATGTGTGTCTGCGCTGAAATTCTAATCATTTGCATATCTCACCTCCGCTAATGCATATTGTAACTTTCATGTTATTTGCATGCTTCCTTCAAGGTGTTGCATTTACGCTGGCCCCAGCAGTGTATTAATCACAATCCCAAATGGAGAAAAACACTTTGCCGGTTTAGTTAAAATTTAACTTAGTTTGTTTCAGTCGGTGTTTGAGAAAATGATGTCGCCTTACTTGGACAAAGACTTGGTAAAAAGAACGGGTAATACTTAAAAATAATTAAGTCAATTCCTACTTATAGGTCAATGAAGAAAAGTTTTATTTTAGTTACTTTTTACTAAATAATTACAATTGATATAAATATTTATATACATACAACAGAATTACAATATTAAGTGGCAAAATAGAAAGCGATTTTCCTTGGAATTTGCCATTTTCCTTTCTACATATGGTTTTGAACTTTTATTTTTGTTTGGTACTATTTATTCATTCCTTAATTTTAATTATTTTAATAAAATAGTACAGTAAGAAAGAAATCCCATTCTCAAAAATTAGTCATCCCAGGTGGGATTCGAACCCCACGACATTTGGATTAGAAATCCAACGCGCTATCCATTGCGCTACAGGGACACAACGAGTGATTTTCTTTTCTATATATGTTGTTGGACTATTATTTTTGTTTGTTGCCATTTATTCATTAATTAAATAGAATTAATGTATTAATATTTGAAAAAACTGTATTAACATCAAGTGTCATCTACAACTATAAAAAATTGTATTTGAACTTAAGTGGATGAATACAAAGTATTTTATTAATGATTGAAAATTTGAACAAGATATGTATATATATATATATATATCTAGCTAGTATACCCGTTCTTCGCACGGGTGAACTGAAAAATTAAACAACACAGATTGAAGGATAAAGAAATTTTTCATGAGTTAATTTTACGTGAATTGCAAATTGAACAAAAAAAGCTTTTTGCATATCTCAGCTGAACAAAAAAAGAAAAAAAAACACCTTTGTTAAATTTTAAGTATGTAGATCTAATAGAAGATAAAAAGGATTTTTTTTTTATTTATAACTCCCCGTAACACTTTTGAGGGTTGATTTTTGAAAATACCTCCCTAAGCTGATCTCTGCTCAGCAAAAGTAACACATTGTTAAAAGTTTTGTGTAATGAACGCTTAAAATAGTGTAAATAATTTATATATCTGAAAATGTAATACATTAATATTACTTTATGTTGTATTTATTTTATGCTAAAATTGTAATATTTGCAAGCAACGCCACTTAAATTATAATTTCGATTCAATGAAAAACATAGCGAAATGTTAACGATAGAGTCAAGTTGGCAAATGCCTAGCTACTTTCATAGCTTGAGCTTTATTAGAGCTTTGTAAGACCCGCCGTGTAGGGGAGCGATGCAGGTTAATACTTTATATACCGCATAATGATTTACTGCAGTTTTTTCATACAATAAATTTTCTGATCACTACATTGAAATTTAAGGGATATACATAAACAAAATACTCCACTTTGGGAAATTTTATCCGTTAGAGTTAATAATTAATTAAAGATATTCCACTGTAAAATTAATTATATACACCATTCACTTAATATAAGTAGTCAAATCGTTTTCTAAGGTCTTCATTAACATACAAAAACATAAGACACTTAAATTTTGACCTAAACTATTTATTTGGGACAAAAATAATAATCTTTACAATGCGCTGAAAACGCCATCAGCTAAAAACGCAATATCTGCTACAAAACTATTCGCCTTCCCCGCTAAAATACTCATCATAGAACCCGTGCTGCCATATATCTTGGAAGAGTGGATTTCAAAGAATATTCCTGCTAAGTATTGGTAGGATATTCCTTCTAAGATGGTGTGGTGTGGTAGTTAGGAGAAGGGGGTTCCAGCTCAGGTGTCGTCCACGTCACTTGACCTTTGTTCAAAATTACGTGGTCCGTTGCCAAAAGCCCTAGTGTAGCTGAACAGTGCGACGTTAATATTCACTCACTCCAAAAAATACAGTACAATAGTTAAAATTATTTTTACACTAAAAAATGCAATATCTGCCTATTCAATTAAAATTATAGCGTCATAATTAACTACTAACCACAAACAAATTTAGAAAATTTGTCCAAATGATGTAGTGTGAAAGAGAAAGTTTATTTACTTAAAGTACCAGAACCGATAAAAGCATTTATTTTGAAAAAAGATAAATTTCTTACTACCAAAAATGCATAATAAAATCATTAAAAAAAACATTCAAATAAAGAGAGATTTATAACAACTCCTCCCTTCAAAACCTAGTTTTATTCTGAAATAAAAACAAATTAGGGATTATGCTGATCACAGAAATTAATTAGAAGCGAGCGCCTTACGTAGTCAAAACAAAAAGTGTTTTTTCACAAATAAAATATAGATAGTATATACTGTCGTGAGCTTTTTTGCAGCGCACGGCAGAAATGCTAGCAGATGGCAGAATTTTTTCCTACTTACTTGACAAATATCGTTATGTTTTGGACACTTCACGCAATATATATATATATATATATATATGTAAAATAACACTCTACAGTACATCACTTGCTACTTTTCTATCCATAACAATGAAAGAGAATTTTTTTTACAAAATGACTTCATTTCAAAAAATTAATTAAGTTTGTGTGTAACTCAAACTAGGTGATAAATTTTAAAATAAAACTGAAAACATTTTTGTACTTTGTAATGTTTAATGCAAAATGAGTTCGAAGTGATTCTATTCTAACTTCTCTAAAACCAATCAAAAATGTAACTGAACTGCGCTAAGGATTTCTGAAGCAAGTATTGGAAGAAATAACTCTACTAGCTGATCACAACACATCAAGCGATCCCTTTTAGAAAGATCTGGAGCCCGCATTCATGTTGAAAGGCAAACACTTCAAACGTTTAATTAAAATATTACAATTTTTTTTTTGTTTTATTTTTAAATTTATTGCTCAATTTCAACCACACACTTAAAATTGAGTTCTTTTAAGTCATTTTGTAAAAAAAAATTGACAATAATTGTTACGGACGGAAAGGTAGCTAGTGTTGTACCATTTTGGGATCGTAATAAACCCTTTTTTCACCGGGCTTTTAAATACCACTCATTTTAAAAAATTTCATGAATAACCATTTTTGAATACCTGACGATACTTTGCGGAATTTCTTTAACCCCCCAAGCGGTCTGCACAAAACCCGTCATTCCAAAATGCTTTTCGCCCTTTAAAAAATTTCCAAAAAACGGCCGGCCATTCTTAAAAAAGGGGGGGCAACCCGCTTTTGGCCCCCCGGGCAAAAAAAGGGGGGCACGAAACTTCCGTGGCGCTTTCGTGCGACCGCTTGGGGTTAAATCTATTTCCCAAAATATATGGCAGTTCGAGTTCCATGATGAGTATTTTAGCGGGAAAGGTGAATAGTTTTATAGCAGAAATTGCGTTTTCAGCGGATTGCGAAATTTGTCATTTTTGTTCTGAAAAAATAGTTGATGTCAAAAAGTGTCTCATTTTTTTTTTATATGTTACTGAAGACCTTAGAAAATTATCTGACTATTTATTTTAAGTGAATAATGTATATAATTAATTTTTTCCAGTTGAATATCATTCATTAATTAATTTGCTCTAATGGATTAAATTTCCCAAAGTTGAGTATTTTGTTTATGTATATCCCTTATTTTTCAATGCAGTGATTCAAAAAAAAAATATTACAAAAAAAAAATTGCGGTAGATAAAAGGTTAAATGGACCTTCTTTTGAAAAAACTTGCCTAAAATAGTATGCAACATTTTTTTTTTCTTTTTATGGAAATCAAACTACGTTGATTTTAATTTAATTAAACCAGCTAAGATTTTTGCCCTACTTATGACTGCGATTAATAGCACATCTATGTAAGACTAGCTGGTATACCCGTTCTTCGCACAGGTGAACTGAAAAATTAAACAATACAGACTGAAGGATAAAGGAGTTTTTAATGAGTTAATTTTGCGAGAATAGTAAATTAAACAAAAAGAAGCTTTTTGTATATCTCAGCTAAATAAAAAACCATGTTTGCTTTATTTTAAGTCTGTAGATATAACAGCTGATAAAAAAGATTTTTTTTAAATTTATAACTCCCGTAATGTGTAATACGCTAATATTAAATCTCTGTATACAATATTGAATTTATTGAATAATCTCTCTATATACAATATTAAATTTACTGAACTATCTCTCTATATACAATATTAAATTTACTGAACAATCTCTCAATATACAATATTAAATTTACTGAACTATCTCTCTAAATACAATAGTCGATTCAAAACAGGTCTAAAATACAGTAGGGTGAAATGAATCTGCAAGCAGGGGGGGAAAGGGACGCGTGACCTTTGACACTGTCGATGGGGGTGAGGACTGGTTGGATGAAACGAAACCGCCGCAAGGAAAGGGTGAGAGGGGTGCATGACCTTTGACACTGTCGATTGAAATAAATGATCCCTATTTGAAACGGATATTGTTCATCATTTCATTGATTTTAATTTTATTTTCGTGGAACCGTAATCTTTTTTTTCTATAATAAAAGTAGCCTAAGTTATTCCTTATAACATTAGCTATCTGCCAGTGAAAGTTTCGTCAAAATTAGTCCAGCCGTTTCAGAAATTAGCCGGAACAAACAGATAGATAGACAGACAGACAAAAATTTTAAAAACTGATTTTTTCATATAAGTACCGTACATACTTTTAAATGCATTTAGTAAAAAGCTGTTAATTTCAAATTACAAACAGACACTTCATTTTTATTTATATGTATAGATAACGTTAGTGAAAAAAATCACTGTAAAATTGTGAAATGTATGGTCCCAGTATCTAATGATGAGATGGATGATGTCAGTTTCCCATATTTTCAAAAATATGCCAGTCCAATTGATATAAAAGTTTTTGTATCTTTCCCCAGAACTGATCACCTCCCTTTTCATTCTATGCCCACTTAACGTTGTCTTTGGGAGCACCCTATCTAACTCCCCAATGAATGATTAATTACTTCTATTACTCATATTTTCCTGTCTTTTCAAAGCATTGCTGTCTGATATACATAATCGTTTTTGATCTTGCAGGCAACAGTTCGATCGGCACAACCGACGCATTAGAAGGGGTTGCAGGAAATTAGTGAAGTCCCAAGCCTTCTACTGGTTGGTCATTTTACTCGTTTTCCTCAATACCATGACCTTAGCTTCTGAGCATCACCACCAGCCGAAGTGGCTTGATCATTTCCAAGGTAAATAGTGTTTTTTTGCTCAAATAGTTCTTGTTTTGAAAACATTCTCACAAGCATTAGTTGTTTTATTCATTATGTACAAAGGGGCTGTGGTAGCCTAGTGGTTAGAGCATCGGACTCCAGACCGGAAGGCCTGGTGCCCGGTGCCATCAAATACCCTCCGAGTACACACGGAGTACGTGCTCGTTAAATCAGTGGGTCCGTAAGTCCTGTGGGCTGAATCATGAGTGCAGGGGACTGGAGAATATTTCTCTCCCCTTCAATTACATGCCTAAGGTGAGGAGGTGAAGATAGGTGGTTTCACCATCTATCGTGGCCGCGGTAGCAGAGTGGTATAGGTATCGGATCGTGGCTTGCCTTGTCACGAGTTCGAGCCCAGTACCACTAAAGACCCACTCTGTAAGGCAGTGATGCACGCTAAATCTGTCGAGAGCTGAAACGTCCTCCCGTTGGTGTGGTAGTTAGGAGAGGGGGTGCCAGCTCAGGTGTCGTCCACGTCACTTGACCATGGTTCAAAATTACGTGGTCCGTCGCCAAAAGCCCTCGAGTAACTGAACAGAGAGTGCGACGTTAATATTCAATCAATCAATCGCCATCTATTGTCCCTTCGGGATTTTCTCCGAGCTAAATCGTACTGTCACCTGTACAGCGCTCAAGGCCACGGCCAACGACAGCCGTACATCTAGCCCCTGCCACGATTAATTTTGTGGGCCTCGATCTGACTACGTTAGACAGGTGGCATTACAAACAACAACAGGAGGTTATTTTTGTATATGTACCAGACAAGCTTTAGCAATGGAAATAAATGTATTCTTGTTTCGAATATACTTAAAATTTTGCAAGCATTCTGATATTTTACATAATATTAAAAATAAAAAAACGTACTAACGCTTCATTTTGTAACAAGACAAATGGCAACATCAAGTCTCAGTTCTAGCAGCTTTGATATGTTATTATTGCCATGGCAACCGTTGGATAGAATTGTATAAATAAGTAAAATTTATATATTTTTCTCCTTGATATTTTTTCTTCTTATATTAGCATTATTATCCGAATTTGGACTATTTTTATGGAAGTTTTTTTTTTAATAATTACATAGAATGAAACATTTTAATCGAATTTTTATTTCTATGTGAATGAATAATTTTTTTCCTACATACAATAAGTTTTGTATTTTATCTTTTCTTACACTATAATGTAAAAGAAAATTGGTCTATTTGTGTTAATCAAAAAAAAAAAAAAATTCTCGTCCTTGAATATTTTTAAATTTTGATTATGGGGTATTTATAAAAAGATGCTGCAATTCAGCGCTAGAGACATTGCCAATATTGGTTTATTGGCATAAAAAATTTTCTAACTTTATCCTTGAAAATAAAGTAAATATAGCTTTATCTCCCCTTAATTTTACAGTGCTTAGGATCTAGGTATAAAAATTCGTGTATAGTTTTATCATTTTGAATTCAGCACTGAATAAATGCATAAAACTTTCGATTCATCTTGCGGTTCTGGAGATTATTTATTTTGATTTGAAAAATTTACAACTTTGAAATATTTATTAAAGAACAAAAACAAGGTGTGACACAAAAAAAAAACGAGACTAAGTGTGTAGCTTGAAAAAAGAATGGAATTTGCAACAACTGTTTTGGTGAGGTCATCCCACGCACCTCCTCTATCGATGTGGCCAGTTTTGCCTTAACCGATCATGCCACTTGGGAGTACTGCTTCATCAAGTGAACATGTGCAAAAACATTCTGTGGGAAAATTGTCGAATCAGCTTCAAATTTCCTTGTGAATTTTAAGGTATCCGACAACGTTCGGAACCATGATTTTTAAAAAGGCGCATAAATGGAAAATTTTCATGATATTTAGTGTCACTTAGATTAGAATACAAGTATAAAATTGTTTTAAGGACATTTTGACAAAAAAAAATTATTTAAATACAATATTTCGGCAAAAAATGAACTTTGAATGACCTTTTTTCAAAATGTTCTCCTTTTATAAAAAATACTTCTAAAATAATAAGATTTTGTGTGTGCTTATATAAGTAAAGACTTCACCACACAGAGAGTTTGAACTAGCATTTTTGAAAAATTCACATTATTTTCAGAGTTACAATCCATTGAAATAATAATCTGCGTTTTTTCTTAAAATTTCTCCCCTCTGTTGTCGTAAAACATGGTTAAACCCACTTCTAAGTGATATATTTCAAAAATTCTAGTTGAGCCTCTGTACAGAGGTCTGAGCTATATACAGGCAAAATATTATTATAATAGAAGCATTTTTCATTAAAGGAGAATGTTTTGAAAATGGGTCATTCTATGTACATTTTTGGTCCAAAATATTGTACTTAAATAATTTTTTATTCTAATAATATTCTTAAAACAATTTTATATACGTTTTTTAATCTAAGTGACACTAAATATTATCCGTTTATACGCTTTTGCAAAATCACGGTTACGAACGTAGTCGGATACCTTAAGAAATAAGCCACGAAAACTTTTCAAATATTAACCGAGACTTATGGAGATAATACTTTGTCTCGTGGACATGTGTGTGAATGGCGTAAGCGGTTTTCAGGGGGATGGGATAGTTTAGAAGTTTTATGAATGTGTTAGGCACCCAAGGTAAGCTATTACAGACCAAAACGTTGCCAAAATTCGTAATATGAGTGGGTGCCCACTCACATTAATGGTCAGACTGTTAATCAACACTACTACATTGAAATACTAAAAAGACTTCGTAAAAAAATCAGGAAAAAAAGACCAGAATTGGGGACTGATATATGGTTGTTGCACCAAGACAATGCACCCGCTCACACGGCCCTATCTGTCAACCAGTTTTTGACCAGCAAAAACATTTCTGTGATGGAGCGTCCTCCTTATTCACCAGATTTGTCCCCATGCGACTTTTTATTTATTTCCTACAGTTAAATCTTGCTTAAATGGAACCCATTTTACTTCAGTTGAAGAGGTTCAGGCAAAAACCGAGAATCTCCTGATTCTGTACGTACAATGATTTATTGTGTGTGTGTGTGTGTGTGTGTGTGTGTGTGTGTGTGTGTGTGTGTGTGTGTGTGTGTGTGTGTGTGTGTGTGTGTGTGTGTGTGTGTGTGTGTGTGTGTGTGTGTGTGTGTGTGTGTGTGTGTGTGTGTGTGTGTGTCATACCTCGTATACCGTATATGTAAGTCGAGGTTTTTTGGAACATTTTTTAAGGTTAAAATAAATGGAGTCGTCTTAATCTCGGGAGAGGGACTTAGTATAGGAAAAAGAGACTTCTTTTTTTTCTACATTTTAAGTTATTTATGAATCAGCAGCGCTTTGATTTTCTCTAATTTTTTGAGTATTTTTAAAAGAACTTTTATTCTAAAAGGACAAAGTCACCTAAATCTTCAAAGTTAGTGCCAGAATCAAAGTTGCTGAATAGCTCTTAAAAATTACCTTCACTCATCGGGATGTCTGAATGTGTATGTTCATAAAGCAATGAGGTTTCCTTCTGGAGCGTAAAACAAAAGTCGACGTTCCATTGCCGTATACAAATTCACCCACTTATTCCAAATAAAAAAAATGGTGCAGAAAGCAAAAATAGCTTATACAGTGTGCAAGCTAACAAATGAAAAAAAAATGTGTCACCTTCAATTAGGATTACTAGAAATAAAATTATTATTGATGGAAACTTACTTTACAGCAATTAAATCGGAAAATATCCCACCCATTTTAGCCGCTTGGCAACATATTTGAGAATATAAGTGAAATTTTTTTCAACAAGACTTTATGTACGGGTTTCGATTTTTGGCGAAAAAAAGCATTTTCGAGCAATATAAATATCAGCTTATTTTCGGAAATTTACCGTATTTATGAATAAATTACATGTATATCAAGGTTTATACAGGGTGAACCAAAAGTCTTGCCCTGATTTTTAAGTATTTATTGTGCTCAAACTATTATAATTAAACAAGCGTTTGAGTTCAGATACATTGCAAATACTGTTATAATTTTTACAACACCATTTGCCTCATCGTGTGCTCCCTTGGTATCTCGGAGAATGTCTTAGCTGCACTCCAGTCCCCTGCCAAGTGTTCTTTTAAAATTAAAATGGCTTATACTTCGTAAACATGAAATCTAAGCCTTTTATGAAGAACTCTTATCAAACTTGTAAGATACATTTCAAGTCCACGCGATGCTTCACAAATTGATTTAATAGGACTTTGATGGTACGATTGCCGTACGTGTTCACTAGTTGCTTCCCTCACACTCGGTTTGCCACTTCTAAGAAGATTCTTGACGCTGCCAGTTTCTTCCAACATTCTATACCATTGCTTTACTGATTTTGCATCAGGCGGTTTGGGTCCAAAACAATGTCGAAACTTACGCTGAATATTAATAGGCGAATTCGCTTCGTGAAACCATAGAGCATATTGGTCTTTCTATTAAGTCGAGACCACTGCAGACGATAATATCTTTGTTTTCAAATGCGGCTGCGGTTTGGAATTTTTACCATTGTAGACTTGAGGTATCCGACTACGTTCGGAACCGTGATTTTGAAAAAGCGCATAAATGGATAATTTTCATGATATTTAGTGTCACTTAGATTAGAATACATGTATAAAACTGTTTTAAGGACATTTTGACAAAAAAAATTATTTAAATACAATATTTCGGCAAAAATTAACTTAGAATAACCTTTATTCAAAATGTTCTTCTTTTGTGAAAAATGCTTCTATTATAATATTTTGCCTGTATATAGCTCAGACCTCTGTACAGAGGCTCAATTATGATTTTTGAAAATTAACATTATTTTCAGAGTTACAACCCATTGAAATAATTATCGGCGTTTTTTTCTTAAAATTTCTCTCCTCTGTTGTCGTAAAACATGGATAAACCCACTTCTAAGTTATATATTTCAAAAATTCTAGTTGAGCCTCTGTACAGAGATTTGAGCTGTAGACAGGAAAAATATTATTATAATAGAAGCATTTTTCATAAAAGGAGAACATTTGGAAAATGGGTTATTCTATGTTCATTTTTTGTCAAAACATTGTACTTAAATAATTTTTTATTGTAGTACTATTCTTAAAACAATTTTATATACATTTTCTAATCTAAGTGACACTAAATATCATAAATATTATCCATTTATACGCTTTTGCAAAATTACGGTTACGAACGTAGTCGGATACCTTAATGCATTCTCTAGCAGCTGGTGCTACTTTTGAATGTGGCACCAGAAATGTATTCTTACGTAGATCCGGGGTTCGAGAATTTTACGCAAATCAGTTTTAAAGAACAATAAAGTTCTTACAGAGCGATGAGAATTTATTGTCGAAAACCCAATCCTTGAAATACAGGATTCAGCAGCAATATTCGCAGAATAAATCTCGAAGGTCTTCACACCTTCAACAGCACTCAGACATAATTATCGGTGTCTAAAATACACATATATAAAACATTATTCACAAGCAATCGTTCTTTCAACAGTCGAAGTAATCACTAATCCCTTCAACAATCAGAGCAATACTAACTGATCGCTAGTCAAAACCAGACTGACTGACTTTCGGCGAGCATCTCTCTATATCCCTCACGGATAATTCGAAAAAGACCCGCTTGCGTCACAGATCTTGAAATTAGTGGATTTCGCTACTAATTTTTAGAAGAATCCAAAGGGTCCCGAACTCGCTAAAAATAGTCGCAAACATGATCGCCAAGTCGCCACATTGGTGACCAAAAATGACTAACTTGGCTCTATCACCAAGATTTTGCGAAGTTCCCATTGAATCTCTCACCATTTTAATGTAGGACTTTGCTTGTGAATATTACAATTTTAACGTAAATTAAATTTAATTTAGAATAAGATAAAGGCATTACACATCCAAATTATTTACACTATTTTACACAAAATTTGTAACAGTATATATCAGTTGCTACAATGTAGTTTTGACTCCCAGTTTCCACCCCAGAAGGAGGCACCTGAACTCTGACGATTCGAAATTGTACTAGAAATTTAATTTTCCGGAGAGTACTCAATGGATCTTTTACATGTACGCTGTAGATTTTTTTGAATCATGAAAATCCACCGAATTTGACTGAGTCGAACCCGAAAACTTGAGCGTACAAGGCCAGAATCCAACCAACTAGGCCACCTAGCCAGTTTGTTGCCTAAAATTATGTTTTTTTACAAATGTTCCCGAGTCCTTCTTAAAGGAGCACTCCCGTCATCTATTGCACAAAAAACTGCTAAAATTGATCTATTAAGTGATACAAAAGTTATTGTTATGCTAAAAGGTTATTTTGTAACGAATTTTATAATAAGAGCAAGACGCTTGATTCACTATATCATATAGTGCCCTGAATACATACTTATTTTATTTTAGCTACTTTTATAAAAAAAAGTTACAATTAATATAAATATGTATATACATATGACACAGAATCACAACATTAAGTGGTAATTCATTTTTATGAGTTATCATTAAAGTATCGTATTGTCATCCAAAACAATCGTATATATAAAATTTCAGTCCAACTGAATGCTTTAAAACGTGAGAAAAAAAATCTTTTAAAGTTTTGACCCAAGTCGCTAAAAATGAAACCAACGTGGCTGTATCTGTAATTTAAATAATTAGTTTCATTCAATTAAATTAATTATAATTAAATTATTGTATTTTTACCCAAAACAATAGTGTATAGAAAATTTCAGCTCAAATGAGCGCTTTAAAATGTGAGAGAAAAACCTTTTCAAGTATTGACACAAGTCGCCAAAAAATGATAACGTGGCTGTATTTGTAATTTTAAATAATTAGTTTTAATCAATTAATTTTATTAATTTCAAATTAAACATACTGTATTGTCATCCAAAAAAAATCATGTATATAAAATTTCAGCTCAATTGAGCGCTTTAAAATGTATTTTATTAACGATTGAAAATTCTACGAAGATAAATGTAATAATAAATAAATTAATATACAGATAATATGAGCTAATAGTAGGAATTAAAAAATAAAATCTAAATGATGAATTAATATTTGAAAAAAACTGTATTAACATCAAGTGTCATCCTGTAGAAGTTTTAAAAAAATGTATTTGAACTTCAATGGATGAATAAAAAGTATTTTATGAATGATTAAAAAATTTGAACAAGATATATATAGAGAGAGAGTTTGTGAACTAATAGTAGGAATTGAATAAAATATACAATGTGCTTAAGTGTTATTGCTCAACAACTTTTTTTTCCTTCAGAGTCGTGTAACATCGTATTCGTTGCCCTTTTCACGGCGGAAATGTTCCTCAAGATGTACAGTTTAGGCTTCCAGGGCTACTTTGTGAGTTTGTTCAACCGCTTCGATTGCTTCGTTGTGATCAGTTCCATCCTGGAGATGGCGCTGCTCTACACCGACGTCATGCCTCCTCTCGGCGTGTCTGTGCTCCGATGCGTCCGCCTGCTGAGGATTTTCAAAGTCACAAAGTAAGTCCCATCGTTTCTTAATAATTTTAAGTAGTATATATACCAGGTGTTTCAAAAGTCACGCACATCCATATGGTAATCCTTGTTGCATAAAAACCAAAAGGTTTGTTGTGATTTCTGTCACTAGATAGCAGCAGAGGTCCTATCATAAGAAGTTCTGAACATATCAAGCATCAGTTTCAAAATACTTGTCAGTTGAGCACTACAGGAGGTGCATGTTTTCTTAAGAGCAAATAGCCATAGTGGAGTTTTATTTCGCTATAAAATCTCATTGGCGTGTAGTAAATGCATTTCAGCAGAAATATCCAGGTGAAATGGCACGAAATGCATCAATGATAACACTTTTTGTGCAACGATTACGTGACACAGAATCGGTTGCAGACAGGAAGGATCGGGTAGAGCGTTCATAATGAAAACGAAAGCGGCAAATGTGGAGACCCCATTTACAAAGAAGTCCTTTGGAAAGACCGTCCGTCTACATAAACATCATTACGGGATTCATATCCTTGCTGAAAGTGATCAAAGGTACGCTTGGTTGCAGAAAGACGGCGCAACGTGTCACACATCACGGGACAGTATGCAAGTTTTAACTGAATTTTTCGATGATTGTGTCATTTCCAAAGAACTTTGGTTACCTCGTTTACCGGACTTGTCGATTCAGGATTTTTTTTCTTTGGTGATGTCTGAAAAATGTCACCTTCAGGAATAATCCTCATATGCTTGATGAACTTAAGAGTAACATCCTTCATGCAATATCGGACACATTAATTATCAATCTCTTCGTAAAGTGTCAATTAATCTGTTAAGAGTTCGAATGTATGTCCAGGAAAACGGACATCATTTTGAATATTTACTGTTATTTTACCATGTCTGACACCTGACAATAAGGATAATCGTTCAATCTTTGTCCTTTATTCTGCTTGTTAACATAATTCCCCTGTCTTTAAAACTCAGCCACAAAGATTGTTGTGCGTGACTTTTAAAAACCCCCGGGTACTTGTAAAATTTCCCTTCTCCAAAGGGGAAACCCGGAAAAAAAAAATGTGCATGCCCTCACAATCCCCACAGCCCCAAAGGAAAAACCGTTTTTTAAACAAAATTGAGTAAAGATGGGCAGGGGGTGAAAAGGCGTAGACACGGACGATGGATTTGACATAATAATGTAATCTTAGCAATGCTGATAGTTTGCACATCGTTCGAAATTCCCACTTTTCCTGAGAATATATCTGGGAATAACTCAATCCCCCGAGGCCGAGACCCTGGCCCAGTTAACCTTGCCTTAAAACTTCCCTGCAGAAGACTATGGAACTCATTCAATGAAACCAGATGAACATTAACTATGTTGTAACTTTCATTGGTATAAAAGGGTTTAAAAAATTTTTTAAAAATTTAATTTTTATTGGTTTTTGGGACCCTTTGTTACTTGGGGGTTTGGGGGTTTCGGGTTTGTTTCCCCGGGGTAAACTTGGCGGGGAAGGGGAATGGGCGGGGGGGAATTTTAATTAAAAAAATTTTTTTAAAATTTTTGGGGCTTTGGGAAAGATTTTTAAAATTAAGGAAAATTGAAATCCAAGATCCCAATTTTTTAATAAATACAAATAATTTTAAAAAATTGTCTAAAAAAATTTTTGGAAATTTAAAAATTTTTAAATTTTAAAAGGATATAAAAAATTAGAATAAAAAAGATAATCAAAAACAATAAATTTTTAAAAATAATTTTTAATAAAAAAACTTTAAAATTAATAATTTAAATAATTTTTAAAATTAATTTATAATATAATTTAAAAATAATTTTTTATATAATATTCATATAGTATAATTTAATAATTATTTTTATAAATTTTTATAATATAATTTAGTAGTAATTAAAAAATTTTAAAATTTAAAATTGTATTGTAAAAAAAATAAAAAAATGCATCAGAATATTGGTTTTACATAATAATTATAAATAAATAAAGGAAATTAATAATATTTAAAAAAAAATTTTTAAAAAAAAATTTATGAATAACTTATTATGGATTATTACATAAAATTTGCTTTTTTATTTTACTTATTAATAAAATAAATTTCATAATAATATTAAAATTAATAATGAAAAATCAATTAAAAAAAACTGAAAAATTGCAATATTCCGAAAAAATGCAAGCTCCTTCAACAAATGGAAACAAAAAAAAGAACTTTTAAAAAAAAACATTTTTTAAAAAGAAAAAATAAAAAAGGGAAAAAAAACGATTTATGGGGATAATTAATTTTTTAAAAAAAAAACCCATTACTCACCCATATTAGAAATAAACCTATTCAAAAATAGCACAAAAAAAAAAGAAAACGAAATAATTTGAACAATTACAATTAAAGGTTAAAATTTTTTAAAGAAAATTTAAAAACGTCTGAAATTAAAGGGGGGACCGGGGGAAAAAACCCCAAAAAGTAATTTCTAATATACGTTATCCCCATGGCAACCACATCACAAAAAATTTAAAAAAATCAAAGGAACCATATTGTAAGTTATCCCCAAAAAACGGCGAAAATAAACAACAACTTGGCGGTGCCCCAAATTTAAATAGCGCCGAATATTATACCAGTTCGGATGCCAATCTCGTCATGTAATTGTGGTTCTAAATTAAGAGTCGTACTGATTACATCTGATGGCCTTTGAATCGGATACACATACAGGCGTTTAGAAACGTTCAATAAATAAACAAAATAGGTAGACTATTCTTCCAGTTCTTATTTAATATTAACAAAAATCAAACGCGGAAAAAATAATTGTTGTGCGGTTTTTTATTTTAATACTTTTATTTAATACCTTTGTGTTAAAGAATTTTATTGTAAGACCTGGGTTTTTGCCGTTTTTTCCAACTCTTGTTTTTCTTTGTTGCAGGTACTGGACTTCCCTGTGCAATCCCGGTCCCCTTCACTCATCAACTCCTTTTTCCCTTTTTTTCGCCGGGTTTTCTGCTGTTGCTCTTCTTGTTCATCATGATCTTTGCACTGCTCGGCATGCAGGTCTTCGGCGGAAGATTCAACTACCAAGGGAAATGGGAAACCCGGGAAACTTCGACAGTTTTGTACGGGGACTTTTCACGGTTTTTTCAGGTATCCCTCCCCGAAATCATTCCGTTGTATCCCCCAATATTTTTTGGGGTGATTTTTTTATAAGTTCTTTCAAAAAAACCAGAAAAAGGGGATTTTTTAAAAAAAGACTTCCAAAAGTCAAAAACTAATTTTTTGGGAAAATTATTTTTTAAATTTTTGATTTTGGAAAAACGTAAGTAACATTTTCAATGAAATTTTAATGATAATATAATTATATACAACAGTGTGTATATATATACCGTAAAATCCGGCGTATAACACGCTCTTTGAACACAAAAAATAAGATCGAAAATTAAGGGTGCGCGTTATACGCCGGGTATAAAAACGATAGCTTTAAAAATAACAAAAGAGGTGAGCATAAAAAGAAAATAACTTCAACATGTATAGAAATACTGTTTATTTAAATGAAATGACTTGCCTTATGAACAAGAACAGTTGTAGTTCTAGAAGTATACTATTTTTTCAAAAGTCTGGGAGAATACCTTGAATAAATTACTTCAAAAAATAAAAACAATGTATATAAATATTTCATATTTCTTCGTTAAAAAGGGGTGCGCGTTATACGGCGAATATACCTAAAAATTAAAAAATTTAGCTTGAAAGTATAGGTGCGCGTTATACGCCGGATTTTACGGTATATATATATATGCATTATAATCTTTGATCACATTATAGCCAGTGGCGTAACGTACACCCGGAACACAACGAGCATTTTTGTGACCCGGAAAGTATATTGGTGCACAGCAGAGCTTCCCAATTTTCAGTCATAATTTCTTCGCCCCCCCCCTCCCCAATCCAAACAATAGCAATGTATTGAATTCAGTAATAATAATGTACTGCGACGTAAATCTACAATACGAATGGCACCTTAGGATTAATATAGGGTTTGATATTTTAGTATGTAAACAACCAAGCGAAAAGATATTACACATAAAAAAATACCAGCCTAATTTTCTAATTATTTGTTAATTAGTTTCGAATAAATTATTTGTATTTCATTGACTATTGTATTACTTCTACGTTTAATAATGCACATACACCCTATTTGTTAAATAAACACTTTTAAACTTGACAATATTATTTCATCATTTCACTGAAACATGTCAAGGATTTGCTGAAATCCCTTACTTTTATCAGGGAAATGACTTTGAAGAGACGTCATTTGAACATCTCCCATCATTTGATCATCTCCCTTAGAGATTTGATGAAATTCCTAATTCCATCATATTCCTGCGACATATACTTGGTGTCAGTTAGGATTTAGGCCCCCTTGGCACTCCTGAAATGCGGGGTTGCGTGTGTGTACGTTACGCCACTGGTTGTCAGGAATTATTCATCTTCTGTTTATAATGTAATTATATATTGAAACTAATTTTCTTATAAATTTAAATGAATACACTTGTTTAAATAATGCACTTAATTTGTACGAACAAAGTTATAGAAGTAATACAACGTTCGATTGTGACAAAAACTTCTTTATTCTAATGAGTATTATTTATACTAGTATCATTACATTCTCTCAAAAATTGTGTAAAATTCAAAGCACCGGTCTCTGAAGCCTCATAGTGATTTTTTTTACCAAGCATATTTAAAAAAATCCTTACTAATATTATAAACGCGAAAGTTTGTATGTGTGTATGTATGTATGTTTGTTAGTCTTTCACGCAAAAACAACTGAATGGGTTTTAATGAAACTTAACAATAATATAGCTTATACATCAGAATAACACATAGGCTATAATTTATAAAGATATTGTGTGAAGTGTCCAAAATATAACGATAATTGTGAAGTAAGTAGGAAAAATACTCCCATCTGCTAAAAAAGCCCGCGACAGCATATATCTATCTTTTATGTGGAAAGAAAAACTTTCTTTTTTTGTTTTGTCTACGCTAGACGTTAGTGCGCGCTCTCTTTTAATTTATTGCTTTGCTCAGTATAATCACTATTTTTTTTATTTTAGAATAAAACTAGATTTCGAAGGGAGAGGTTGTGTTAAGTCTCTCTTTATTTGAATAGCTGCTATTAATTTTTTTTCATGTGTAATCCATTATCACCAAAATAGTGAACCATAAATACAAAAAATTGATAATTTATTTCTATGCACGTTTTTTATGATTTTATTATGCACATTTGGTAGTAACAAATTGATCCTTATATCAAAATAAATACTTTTATCGCTTCTGATATTTAAAGTAGATAAACTTTGTCTTTCACACTACATCATTTAGACAAATTTGCATAATTTGTTTGTGGTTAGTAGTTAATTATAACACTATAATTTTAATTGAACAGGCAGGTATTGCATTTTTTAAGTATAAAAATAATAATTACTGTACTGTATTTGTTGGAAGTGTAGAAAAAGTACCTACTAAGAATTATACCGCGAAAGCGTAAGTCTCTAATCTTTCCCAAAGCTCTAATAAAGCTCGAGCTATGAAAGAAGCTAGGCAGTTGCCAACTTGACTCTATCGCCGACAATTCGCTATGTTTCCATTGAATCGCCATTATAATTTAAGGAACGGCGTTGTTTGCGAATATTACAATTTTAACATAAAACAAATACAACAGAAAGTAAAATTAACGTATTACACTTCCAGATATAAATTACTTACACTATTTTAAGCATTCATTACACAAAATGTGTAACAATGTGTTACTTTTGCTGAGCAGAGATCAGTTTAGGAAGGTGTTTTCAAAAATCGACCCTCAAGAGAGTTACGGGGTGTTATAAATATTTTTAAAAAAACGAATCCTTTTTATCAGCTATTAGATCTACAGACTTAAAATTTAACAGGCATGTTTTTTTGTTGTTGTTTAATTTGCAATTCACGTAACATTAACTCATAAAAAACTTCTTTATCCTTCAATCCGTATTATTTAATTTTTCAATTCACCCGTGCGAAGAACGGGTATACCAGCTGGTACTAAATATATAAAAGATAAGTAATGCTTCTTATTACAATACAAGTTTGAAACCCAGTGACCAGTGTGTATTTCTTTGCTCACATAATTGTCAATTAAAACTTATTGTGGTTGTATAAGTATAAAGGTTTATTTCCGTTTCAGATCTTGACCGGTGAGGATTGGAACGAAGTAATGTACGATGGCATCAGGGCATATGGGGGTGTCAGCTCATACGGCGTATTAGCATGCGTCTATTTCATCATTCTGTTCATCTGCGGTAACTGTATCCTTTGCTTTTGTCAATCGATCACTTATACATCCCCTATACCTTAACTTAAAAAGGTTTGAAATCATGTCCTTCCTTATTACTAAATATTTAAAAGGCCCCAAATATCGAATAACTTTTTAAAATTAAAAATGAATACTTGAATGTATTAATATGAATTCGTATGACTATAACGTATACGTTATAGCCATAGAAATACTATCTGTACCATAATGAATGGTATTACAGTACCAATACAATGAGTCAATTCATGAAGGTCACATGATAAAGACAAGCACATGTTCTCCATTGAATTCAAACTGACATCAAACCATTTGTTGTTCTACTTGTAAAACTTGGGTAAAATTTCAAATTTTTTGATTGGGTAAAAATGTTCAAATGTTATTAAAATAAATTTCTTTAAAATATTTTAAAATTTTTTTAAAAAAATCTTGTTTTTATGCATGTACTTATAAATAAAAGGCATTTTGTCTACCTATGTGCATTATTGTTGACAAATTTGTATTTTTTAAGAGAAAGTTTCTGAAAATATCAAAAGTTTGCAACAACGAAACGCATGAACTGATTAGTTGGAAACACATGATTGCTTTTATCGCGTGACTATGACGTCACATGATATTTTGCACTGAATGGCTAAAAACACGCGGTTATCAGTATCATGTGACTAATGACGTCACATGAATTTAATCAATTACGTAAGCATAGCATATCTGTATTATCACTGTCTAATAATTTTAAGGCCGAGTGGCCATGGTAATGAACTCCTGGCCGGGGACATTTCTGTCTCTAGTCGAAGGTTTTAATCCTGGTACTTCTAAAGACCCGTCGTATAGAGGGGATGATGTATGTTAGATCTGGTGACCGTGATAGCCTAATTGCCATGATTATGAACTCGTGGTCGAGTCGCTGGTTGAAGTCGTGATTTCATTGAAGTGCAGATGGCCGATGCACGTTAAATTTGACCTGATTCAAAGTCTCTTCGATAATTCCGAATTCACAGCTGTCGATGGAAGAGTTCAACTATGAATTTTATATGTCTTTTTGAAACAATGTTAATATAAGTCATGATCATTCTTGTATATTTACTTAACTCATATCAGATATCCTCCTAAATGTTTTCTTGGCTATCGCTGTAGACAATCTGGCTGACGCCGACAGTTTGACTGGAGTTGAGAAGGTAAGGACATTTCATCAAGTTTCATTTAAAAAAGAAATAAAAACATTTTATTTTGACACGTGTGTGCAACATTCGGTTTGAAAGCGGGGAGATTCGTAGTTTTATAAAACATTTAAAAGTTAAAAAGTATGCTAGTACAGTAGAGTGTCGAAAGCTTTGCACTATCCCCGGCGTCGGAAAACTCGCCCCCCCTGGTAGGTCGAAAAACCCTACAACGGGGCATTACGCCACTGCTTCTCAAACTTTCAATTTTTTCAACCCAATTTTCAATCTTTTTTAATCCTCCCTCAAACAAAAAAATTTAAAAAGAGTGTAAAATGCTTTGAAGCTGTACAATATAATTTTAAATTAAAAACCTAAAACATCAAGATAAGTATTAAAGTTTGTATATTTACCTTTTTAAACCAGTGCCCAAACTTCCCAAAGTTTTGGGCCCAATATTCAATCATAATTTTATCGGTTCCTCCATACAATAGCAAGTATTAAATTCAATAATACTATGACATTAAACATACAATACGAAAACCCCTTAAGCCCCCCCCTTTTATAAACGTTTTTCAGCCACTGGTTTTTCCCTGACGTATATATACGTCTTTCCGAGTTATATCTTTTGGCTGATCCATAAAAATTTTTCCGAAGGCTTAAGAAAGCAATGAAATGACATTGACAGTGTTTGCGAAGGTTCTTATATCAGAGGATTTGATTATTTATTCCTTTCACCACACACCCCCCCAAAACACCATATACGCTTTGCGTACCAAAAGGGGCTTGGAGGAATCCCTAATTTTTAATCGGCAAAAAATTTTAAACCGTACAAATTATCAAGATAAGTATTAATGTTGGATATAATTTTATATATGACAGATCCATAGAGTCACTGGTAATTATTAAACTTGTCCTTAACTTTGTATTGTTAAGTTAATTATAAAATAGCTTGTGCACTACTGATACATTTATAAGTGTATTATATTTTAATGAGTATTTTATTTTTTATTATGTCAGAATGTATTTGTTTACTTTCAGTAAGTTAATAATTTTTAAAAGAATTTTTTTTTTCAACTTTTCACAAGAGGCTCGCGCCCCCTTCCTAGGGTTATGACACCCCCTAGGGGGCGCGCCCCACAGTTTGAGAAACACTGCTTTAAGCTATATGTATTTTAAGTAAGCTACTTTTAAGCAATAGAACATTATGTTACTTCTCCTTTCTAATTTTTAAATTGGAACAGATTGCAATAAATATGCAACGTGTATTTTATTTTTTTATTATGTCAAGATGTATTTTGTTTTGCTTCCTTTCAGTAAATTAATTTTTTTAAATAATTTTTTTTTATTTTCGACTTTTCGATATGCTCGCGCCTTCCACGTAGGTTATCACACCCCTATAGGGGATGCACACCCTAGTTTGAGAACCACTGCACTAAGCAGCTCTTCAAAAAATTAGTCAGATTTTGCAAAGTTGGTTGCTTGATTTTCATTATAGACAGCTTTAGGCCTTCATAAAGTATTTTCTGATCAGGTAAATTACTGCATACTGTAGGAGGCTCGTGCCTCTCGCGGGTTCCTAGATGTGTGGGAGGAAGGGAAGAAACACTCAACATGATTCAACTAATCTATTTATTTCCACACACTAAGAACAGACACAATTTCAACTAATAATATAGAAAATGTCTCAATGAAAACCGTGAAAGTGGAACAACGACTGTAAAACGTCAGCGATTAGGAGACTAACAAACTTGATCCTTATCTTAATTAAGGATCTAACCTATTAACCGATTTAATCTAATCTTAATTCAATCTTAGTGGACAATCGTCACTTTAAGGTTCCTTCTAATAAGAATCAAATCAGTATAATTCTAATATTATACCTTCAGTAGCAATCTCACCTGGCTCGAGTAGATCTTCTCTCCTTCAGGCTAAAAAACCTCGCCTATTTATAGTAAGTTAATTTACATATCCTGATTCTCTTCTTCTGAAGGGTTGGTTGTGAATAACGCGAATTGCTATCCCCAAAGATTTTCCAAGAGGATTAATTAGAAAATCACGTATAGATCTGTCACAATACTAAAAAGTCATTAATTTTCATTTTCATGAAGTAAAATGTTCTATGCCTTCACAATAAAGTACGTACTTTCCTTTGTTTAAGAATATTTAGGCAGTTTATCTGTTGTATTCTCAAACAAACAATACATACAAGTTCGTTAAAATATTTTCTGTTGAAATACTCGTACTTTTTTTTTTATTCCATTCTCGATAACCTGGCATTTTCACGAACTCGGCCAGCCTTCGGTCCAAATTAGGTTGAGTTTTCGGGACTCTACTGAAAGTACAGCTGTCAAAAAATGGTCACCCTAAATGACTTAACATTTTGCATTATTGCTGGATAAAGTTGATGTCGATGTTTGATTTTCCATTTCTAAAATAGTATTAATTTCATACTTCGTTAAGTTCTCAAGAGAAGTTTTTGAGTTATGGATTTTTTAAAATTGGTCACCTATAATATTAAATAAGCGTTTCACATTTTCAACACTTTTTTTAAAGATTTATACCAATCGATAGAAATGTTTTTCCAGTTTAAACATATTTAAATGGTTGAAAAATTTACATAAAAATATAGCTTATGAAGTACTCTTTCGAAAATGTGAACTGAAACAGTCCAAGATTTTCATACAATGGAATTAACATGTTTTAAAACCCCTAAGCAGAACACACATTTCCCGCATTTTCCTGGATTAGTTCAGAAAATATTTTTAAATGAAGTTCTAATTTCCAGTTCTTGAGTATTAAAATGGGCTGTATACCAGTTCTTAAACTGTAATTGTCGGTCCTTATCACGCAGTGTTAAAAAAACCGTAATGAATAGTTTGTAAATAATGCATTATATAGCGCTCAAAATATATCAAAAACTAAGGATTGGATTCGAATGAAATTTGAAACATAGATTTAGAACATTTTCTGCCTATTAAGCTATATTAAATCACTAACACTACAATTTAGTTCTTTTTGAGACATTAACAATCATATTAATTTTGTCCTGTTACAGCGATAATTGTTTAAGTTATTAAGGACGACTCTTTTTTCAATTCCTACACTATTAGCTCGCACTGTCTATATATTTAAATATTTATATATTTATTTATTTATCTTGGTGGAATTTTCAATCGTTCATAAAATACATTTTAAAGCGCTGAATTGAGCTGAAATTTTATACACAGGATCATTTTGGATGACAATACAATAATTTAATTATAATGAATAAAAATTATAATTGATCAAAACTAATTATTTAAAAGAATTATGTACCGACAGCCACGTTGGCGACTTAGTGACCGTTTACACTTGTGTCAAAACTTGAAAAGGTTTATTTTCTCACGTGTTAAAGCATTCAGTTGGACTGAAATTAAAAGGACAATACGATACTTTAATGATCATTAAAAAAATTAATTACCACTTAATGTTATGATTCTATCATATGTATATACAAATTTATATTAATTGCAACTATTAAATAAAAAGAAGCTAAAATAAAATTTTTCTTGATCTAAGTAGGAATTGACTTAAATTTTTTTTATTATTATTATTTAGAATTTAAACTGTATTTAGAGCTAATGACCCAAACGATTTACCGAGAAACAAAACATTGCATTACCCCCGTGAAAAATCCAGGAAAGTTGATTCGCCAACACAAGATTTATTTAATATTGGAGCTAATTGTAATTCATCTCAACCTACAGACTACTACTTGTGTTTCTTAGTCGGTTTTTGGATGAATAACTTCCGAGTTTGTGAACATATTTATTATTCGTAAACTGATCTTAAATCTACATGAACATGAACAAAATGATACAAAAAACATTTGCTTTATTTAATTATTAGTTGAAAAAATGTAAGAAAAACAAAGAAAATTCTTCATTTTTATTAGTAAAGCAGTATCAATAGTATAATAGGTATGTTTATAAGCACAGAACTTGAGGTATGGCAAAATATCTTTCAATTTATTCAATTCCTACTGTTAGCTCACGATCTCTATGTATTTATTTATTTATCTTGGTGGAATTTTCAATTGTTCATAAAATACATTTTAAAACGGTCAATTAAGCTGAAATTTTATGTACATGATTATTTTGGATGACAATACAGTAATTATTATTAATAAAAATTAATTGATTAAATCTAATTATTCAAAGAATTACCAATACAGCCACTTTGGCATCATTTTTGGCGACTTGTGTCAAAACTTGAAAAGGTTTTTTTCTCCCGTTTTAAAGCATTCAATTGAACTGAAATTTTATATACATGATTGTTTTGGATGACAATACGATACTTTGATGATAATTAATAAAAATTAATTACCACTTATATAATGCCAGGATTCTCTATCTCCATGTATGTATACATATTTATATGAATTATAACTATTTAATATGAAAAGTAGCTAAAATAAAATGTTTCTTTGTTAATATAAGTAGGAATTGACTTAAAAAATTTTTTTTTTATATTACTTGTTTTTATGTCTGTATAAAATTATATTGATAATTTTAGCAGTACGAAACTTGAAGTAAAAAATTAACTGTATACGGGAATTTTGCATTAAAAAATCTATTCCTCAAATCTTGTACAAAGAAATTCTATATTTTACATTTCCTGCCATGATTGGGCATATATTATACAAAAATATCGGGAAATTTGCAATAAACAACTTCGGATTATCGGATTAGTATAATTTTTAAAATATTTATGAAGCACCATATCCTCACCTCATCTCAAAATAAAACAAATTTCATAACGAAATGTTAACTCGTGAACTATAATTGTATCTCAAAATTCATGCTGAGGTGAAGCTAAAAATGACAAAAATTAATGTTGAATTAATCAGCATAAGTATAAAAAATGTTATTATATATTCCTTGTTTCTCAAAATTCAAACAAACTTTTATGAAGGCTGTTAATATAAAACAGCAGACGATTTTATTTAGATAGATAAATGTAATACGCCCGACTATTTTTTTTACACAATAGATACGTTCTTAGAAAACCGTGTGAAAAAATCGTGTAAAAAAAATACATGCGACACATGGTAAATTTAGGGATTTATTCCAAAATTTAAAAAAATCATGCAAGATGAAAAATCCCTACATATTTTTCCAAGAAACCGTACAAAAAAGTAATAATAAAATCCGTGTTACATATTAATAAATAATATTAAAAAAAAATTTTAAGTCAATTCCCACTTAGATCAACAAAGAAAATTTTTATTTCAGCTACTTTTTATTAAATAGTTACAATTAATATTATATAAATATGTAAAATACACATTACAGAATCACAACATTAAGTGGTAATTAATTTTTATTCATTATCATTAAAGTATCGTATTGTCATCCAAAACAATCGTGTATATAAATTTCGGTTCAACTGAATGCTTTAAAACGTGAGAAAAAAAATCTTTTAAAGTTTTGGCCCATCGCTAAAAATGAAACCAACGTGGCTGTATCTGTAATTATTTAAATAATTCGTTTCGGTCAATTAATTTTAAATAAATTATCGTATTTTTACCCAAAACAATAGTGTTTAGAAAATTTCAGCTCAAATGAGGGCTTTAAAATGCGAGGGAAAAAACCTTTTCACGTTTTGACACAAGTCGCCAAAAGGGTCGTTAAGTCGCCAACGTGGCTGTATTTGTAATTTTTTGAATAATTAATTTTAATCAATTTTTATTAATTATAATTAAATTACTGTATTGTCATCCAAAATAATCATGTATGAAAAATTTCAGCTCAATTGAGTGCTTTAAAATGTATTTTATTAACGATTGAAAACTCCACCAAGATAAATAAATATAGAGAGAGTGTGAGGTAATAGTGTGCGTAGAGAGGAATTGAAAACTGTTATAAACTCGTTCAAATCGCCCTCATCCAAAAGGCACGAATTCCCAAATTTTTTAAAATTCGTACAAAAACAAAAAAATTGTGTAAAAAAAAAATTGTTGAATTCATGTACCGTGTTATTTCAAAATCGTGCAAAAAAAAAAGTTGGGTATAGTTATTTTATGAAATATATAAAATTAATGTATCAAACGACATTTTGAGGAAGTAATGAAGAAACCACAGTTTACTACATTCACAGTTGTTTTTTTTTACTGAAACTGTTTGATGTTTTTATTTTTCAAGTATCTGTAAGAATTCTCGATTAGTGTATATTCTTTTTTCCTTCTCTCACCCTTTATGTTTTCTTTTTATTGTGTTATATAATTACGTATGTATATCGTGCAGTTACCTTTAATTCTTATTATATGAATTTACTGTGTACTGCTGTAAGAAATGTAAATTAAGATTGTGTACGATAAAGACTGAAAGCAGAGGTAGTTGTTTCTTGAGGGATGGGTTTGTAACTCTAAACCCTTTTCAGGTGAGCTGTGTTCCCTTGGGTATTTGCCAATAGTCCTCATTATGTTTTATAATGCTGCCTTAAATGTCTCTTCTCACTTGTGTTATAATAACTATTATATATATATATTATTGGATTGATGTGTGCAGGAGGAGGAAGGAGGGGAAGTGGCGGCTCCCGAGGGTGGAGGCGAGGGCGAGGAAAAAGGGAGTCAGGAGGAGCTGGACGATGAGATGTGTAAAAGAAATCGAAGGAAGAGCGAGATGTTCAAAGTAGATGGAGTCCAGATGAACCATGTGGGGTGAGTTGCAAAATTAATCCAATCTAATATTAAAAATGAGTCAAGCGTCAAAATACAGGGTGTTCGGGCTTAAGGTATCCAAAAGTAATGGCTTATTATTACAGAACTACCCACATCAGAATGTAACAAACTGTTCATCTATGGATCGGAAAACTCTCCGAGATTTTTTTGGGTCTAATCCAATCGGCCACACGTGCGCGCATTATTCGGCAATCGCAGACGATAAACTTTTTACACTGACTTCAAAATGTCGGCTCAGGGGAACGGTCAAAATGCTTAAAAATCATAAATGTAACGGTGATCCTGCCCCTCTACTGCAATCTGTTTCGCCTGATGCTATTCCGGGCCCCTCTGCAGACACGTGATCACCTTCTTATCCTCGCCGATGGCACTGCCTTCGCAGACGATAAACTTTTTACACTGACTTCAATAGTGCAGGTGTGTGGACGCCACAGTAAAAGGTGCAGTGCATACTTTGGTTACGGAATTTGAATCAGTCCCGCGTGTACAGCGACGTGTTCACAAAAAGAATGGAATGTCGACCTTCCGATATCAAAATCTGTCCACCAATGGGATAGAACTTTAAAGGAGATGGGAACTTTGGTATCTCAAACTGGCAAGTATCTTTACGTTTTCGTGATAGAAGACACTGTTGATCGTGTGTGCGATTCATTTTGTAGGAGTCCTAATAAGTCTATTAGGCAAGCCATTAACGACATTTCATTCTGTTCGAACACTTCGCTGTGGCCGCGGTAGCCGAGGGGTATAGGTATCGGATCGTGGCTGGCTTTGTCACGAGTTCGAGCCCAGTACCACTAAAGACCCGCCGTGTAAGGCAGTGATGCACGCTAAATCTGTCAAGAGCTGAAACGTCCTCCCGTTGGTGTGGTAGTTAGGAGAGGGGGTGCCAGCTCAGGTGTCGTCCACGTCACTTGACCATGGTTCAAAATTACTTGGTCCGTCGCCAAGAGCTCTAGTGTAGCTTAACAGTGCGACGTTAACATTCACTCACTCACTCACTTCGCTGTGCACGCGTGACCAATTTAAATTCCGTTAACCAAAGTACGTACTGCCTCTTTTATTGTGGCTTCCACATCTTTACTATTGAAGTCAATGTAACAAGTTTATCGACTGCTATTGCCGAATAATGCTCACACGTGCGACCGATCGGACCAGACCCAAAAAATCTCGGAGAGTTTTCCAATCCATGGATGAACAGTTTATTGCATTCTAAAATGGGTAGTTCCGTAATAATAATAACTTTTGGATACTTTAAACCCAGACACTCTCTGTATTTCTTAATCACTTTATTCATACCATATAATAAAACCAGTTATATTTCCTAAAACGAATTATTCAACCGAAATCAATTTCTATACCCAGAAATTAGTGGCGCACACAAGGGGTGTGTCCTAGGGGTCCGGACCCCACCCCCAAGCCCTTGATTTTTCCGGGATTGGATTATAATTTTGGGGCCATATAATACGTAAAAATTTAATTAAATATTTGTTTTAATGTACTGATTTATTTAATTAATACAATTATTTATTCAATAATTATTTTTTGACTGTTTTGTTCCCCCAAATCGTCAAAAATCAAAGGAGCATATGCAAGAATGGTGGATTTTTCACCCGGGATCCCCCCCCCTTGAAAACTTCTGGGCGCTACTGCCAAAAATATAATACTTCTGATGCTAAAACCTTATAATTAGAATCTATAATTCAGTTTTAAAAATTATTATGTAATTCTTTGCATGTGTTTCCTTTTAAGATGTCCTTAATTTAGGATCGTAACATTAATCGTAGGATAATTCTTTGTTAGAGGGGGGGAGAATTTGTAAGGAGGTTTTTGGGGAATGTGGAAAAAGTTGGAAGTTGAAGTGCCGTCCTCGTTTATCTGACAGTTTAAAATGATGATGTTCGTCTCCTATAACCTTTGTGTATCTTTCGAATTCTGTTAATTCTAAAGAAGTTAACTCAATCTAAATGCGAAGAACTGAAAAAAAAACTGAAATTTATGATTTATTAACTCAGTATAGGGCAAATAATGGTTGAGTATTATAGATAAATATATCGGGTGTTTTTTTTTCAATCTAAAATTGTTTTTGTATAAATTTATAGTGTTTTTAAATATAATTTTTTTTTTCTTTTAGATTCGCTACAGATAAAATGGTGAGTTTATTTTTTGATTTTTCTTAACAATTGAAAATAAAATAACCAGATAAAAATCAGATAATCCCAAAAAGATACAATTAAATTTTTTTGTATTCCAAAAACGTACATATAATATAGACTATAATTATTTTTTTAATTTTGAAGAAGTATTTTTAATTACAAGAAAATGTCAAAATTTCTTTTAATAAATAATAGAATAGCAATAAATAGTTTATTTTAAATTTAATTTTTAGTTCTTAGATTCTTTTATTATTGTAAAATTAACTGATTTTTTATCCATGCTTTCAGAAATTATTAATGCAAAATCATGAACGTTATAATAAAAACTACTTTAATCCGGTTTTAAATTTTTTTTAAAGAAACTTAGCTATATTAGATAATTGAATTTTTATTTCTATATCAAGAAATTTTAAAGAATTTTCGAAGTTTGAAAATTGCAGTCTAATTAATTTCATAAATAACATGTATTTTTTTAAAGTTTGACTTAGACATTCCTTTTTTTTTTTAATGTAATTTCCTTTTTTTCAGAATCAAGTTGAAATTAGAATAAATTCAGATGAAGAAAAAGGTAAATATATTTAAAACTCAATTTACAGTAATTATTGTGACTTTATTTTTTTTTTCAACGTTTATGTCTTTCTAAATTATTTATTATTACTGCCTACAAAATATAATTTTCTTCAAATTTGAATTTTCAAAACATACTTTTTTACAAAAAGAAATTGCTTTTCTTTCTAATTATAAAAGCTTTATTGTACAATTTGACTGAACTAGAAAGTTGATCAAACAAGAAATAGCGGGTGTTTCTAAAAGAATATCAATTTTTAACGCTTTATATATAGTATTCATTACATATAACATACTAGTATGACTCATACATCGAATGAAGGAGTAACTGAAACAGTTTTGTTCGTTGGCATGTGTGCGCGAAACGTATGCTAATTTTCCCCTTTCTCACCGATCAAGCGAAAAAAAAGGCGACTATTGAACGAAAACTTTTTGTTTCCGTTTGAACGACAGAACTGCTATTAATATGCAACGAGATTCCGTATTAAGTTCGAATGATAATAACATTCTTGGGGAGTATCACGTTTGCCCTGATGTCTTTGTAAAGGGGAAAATTTCGGGGCGACAAAGGCTGTAACTTGTTCTGCCCATCTTGATCTCTTCAACTATGGTAATTTCTTCCAAGGGGAAAAAACCAAAATATTTAGGCAGCAAAATGGTGACCACCTCACTGGAATCTCTCAGTACGCGTTTGGTTAAATATCACTGTACCCAACCAATGGATTGGGCAAATACCTCCCCCAAAAAAACTTTTTCCAGGCCTTAACGTTCACCCGATTTGAGCCAGTGACTTATATTTTTGGGGTTCATTAAAGAACGTGTGAACGTTCCCTTTGCTACCGCTGACCCCTTGAAAAAGAAAAGGATTGAAGGTTGTTGCAAAAATTTTCCCAACACAAAGAAAAAAATTTGGGATAAACTCACCTATCGGAAAGATTTGTGCCGTCTGGGAATCTCATTGAACATTTGTAAACTTGTAGGTAAAACTGTTTCAGTTACTATTTCCTTCAATGTATGAATTATACTTGTAACTTATATGTGATAAATACTATAAAAGGTTAAAACTCCGATATTCTTTTAGAAACTCCCGGTATAACTGTTTATAACTTCACTCTGAAAAGACACAAACTTACTTTTGAAATTTAAAGGTGAACAATTTTATGTCTTTTTGATATTTTTCATGCTGAAAATGAATAAAACATACGTAAATATTAACTTAGAAGTTATATAGTCTAAATTTATTTATATTTTTGAAAAAAAATGATATTTAATTTTTCTTTTTTGATTTCTATGGAATTATTAAAACTGTTCACAATGTATATTTTGCAATGCATGTAAATACATTTAACACAAATATTTTCATTTAGTTCTTCAGTTCAGTATTTTCGAAGTTATTTATAAACAGCGATTTTTATAATTATGAAATATTAACAAACAAATTTAGTGTATCTATTTCAATTTTCATTTGTATTTAAAGAATTCAAGTGTAAAGTATCTAAATGCTCGTATATAATTATAATATTTCCATAAATTTTCTTTCTAAATGATAAAAATATGAAATAATCCGAAACCTAAATATGAACTTAAGACATTCTTTGAGTATTTTAGCAGTAAATTTCACGCCTTTTACGCATTCTAAATAAACGCTTCCAAATGGAATTAAAATTTATTCTAATTTCAGAGCTAAGAATGAAAGAGCCCTAAGCTCACACCAAGTAGAAAAAATGCCACCAAAAAAAATGTCTTTTATTCAATAAATAATAAAATATCTTTTTTTTTCGGATAATGGTAAAAAAAATGAACAGCGAAATTCCTCATTAGTTTATTTAAATAAAAATAATTAATATGAAATTTAGTCGGATCGGTGGTTTATATAGAGGTAGCTTTCCCGCCTCATTAGCTCAAGGTAGCGGGTTCGATCCCGAAAGGAGTCGATAGATTTTCTGGATGCAAAAATCGTAAGGTCACATGTCATATGATTATGTGGCGTGTAAACGATTCCTTGAGTATCAATTCGGCTCTGGTACTCTTGGCAAAGTTAAAAATTATGGCAATATTCTGCAGCCGACGAGAGTTTGAGTTGAGTAAAACTCAAACGAACGATTTGGTAGCAAAAGTTGCCCTTAGAGGGGCCACCAAAGAAATGGCTTCCACTCTTGGGTACTTACATATCCGCAAATGGTTTATCTGATAAAAGCAACTCATTCTACAATATATATATATATATATATACAGGAATGTCTTAAGACTCTTTAAGGCCCTGGGCCAAAAGAAATATTAAGATTTTTAGGCCCTGGACCCCTATGCAAAAGTAAGCCCAATCTGAGGTCTTTTAAAGGGTCTCAGGGGTGTTAAATTTTTCTAGAGGTTTGAAAATATAAACAATTTTCCAGCAGGTGTAATTCTTTTAAATTTAAATTAAATGATTCGAATCTTTTACACATTTATAAAAGAATGGGGCTTCAGAAAAGTATAAAAATTTTTAAATATAATAATAATTTTAAAAAACATAAGCAATATAAAAAAAAAAATTTTTATGATAAATATTTGTATTTTTGCGTTGCGCAAGCTATTTTTCTAAAATAGTAGCTTCTGATGTATTGAACTTTATAGAATTATAAAATGCATCATACTCTTTAAACCCTACCTAATTTTAGTATTATATATCTTTATTATTTCAGAATATTTGTAAGACATTGCAATTTTTTAAATATTTTTAAAAATGTATTTTTTATTTATTAAAATATGTAAGTTATTATTCTATTTATATAAAATAGCACAGTGTAATGGAAATACATTTAGTTTTATTAATAAACATGGGTTGTAATTGTTTTACTATTTTAGAAAATACGGTGACGAAAAACTTAATAAATATTTCTTTAAAAAAGTTTCTTTTTTTCTATGCTTATAATTTTAAAAATTTAATTTTTTTAAACATTTTATACTTTTCTAACCCCATTTTTTTATAAAAATGTTAAAAAGATTAAATTATTTAATTTAAATTTAAAAAAAATTATACCTTTTGAAAATTTTTTTAATTTTCAGACCTCTAGAGAAATTTAACACCCCTGAGACCCCTTAAAGTAGACAGTATATCGGAAATTTGAAACAAATAAATGTGCACGACTCTCAATCTCAAAAACCTACGTACAAACCGGCTCTATCGATAACCGCATTTTGACTAAATGAGTTGAATGATTGTTTGTGATATTAGGCCTGACAGGGACAACTTTATCACATAATAATGTTTTTCCCATTTTTTCCAGTTGACGGCATTTTGAAATTCCTGTTTTCGGAAAATATACCGGAATAATATTTGACAATTAAAATTATCCGTATAAATCTAATTAAAGAATCGGGAGAAAAACGAGCCCTTCCCCGTGCCCGTTGCCCCATCCTTAAGACGTTCCTTTTATATGTCGCAGGGGAAAAGGCAAAAAAGGAATTTCATCAAATCCCCAAAGGATCATTGACGGGAAAAAAAAGAACTCTCTTCAGGTTATTTCCTGATGAAAGTAAGGATTTTTAAAATCCCCAAAATGTTTCAAAAAAATGAAATAAAATAGTCAGGATTTGCATTGGCAAAAATGCCATACAAGGGGGAGAACACCTGGGAGGTCGATCCTTTTTTTCCCAACATGGGTAGTACATCGATCCCAAATACCAAACCCATATCTTAAAAAAAAGGCACCATAGGATTAACATAGAGATTGATGTTTTTGCGTAAGCAACCCAATGAGATGTTATACCTCAAAAAATACCAGCCTAATTTTCTTATTATTTGTTAATTAGTTTCGAATAAATAGTTTGTATTTCATTGACTACTGTTACATTACTTAGTTCTACGTTTGATAATGCACCCTATTCAGTAGCGCACACAGGAATTTTTCAAGAGGGGGTCCGGGGTTGAAAGTTCACCATTCTTGTATCATGCTATTTTTGATTTTATCGATTTTCAGGAGTAAAACACAGTAAAAAGCTAATTATTGAATAAATAATTAACATTAATTAATAAAATTAATCATTAATAACAAATATTTAATTAAATTTTATGTATTATATACATAGAATTATAACCAATTTGAAAAAAATCAAGGGCTTTGGGGAGTCCGGACCCCCAGGACCCCACCCTTGTGTGCGCCACTGACCCTATTTGTTAAATAAACACTTTCAAATTCTTGACAATATTATTTCCTCATTTCACTGAAACAGCTCAAGGATTTGTTTAAATCCCTTATTTTCACCAGGGAAATGACCTTGAAGAGACGTTACTTTAACATCTCCCATCAATTGATCATATCCCTTAGAGATTTGATAAAGTTCCTAATTCCATCATTTTTTCCTGCGACTTATATACTATGAAATTATAAAGCTGTATATCTTAATTATCGAATTTTTTAATTTTCTTATCAATTATTCGCCTTTTAACTAGTAAAAAAGTTTAATTTTTTCTAAAACTATTCCTATCAGGAGAGGAGGAAGAAGCTGAAGGCGAGGAAGGTATGGATGACGAAGAATGTGAAGAGGAGGTCGAATCTAGAGTTGGTTCTACGGGTGCTAGACCCCGTAGGATGTCCGAAATCGATGAGATACCCAACAAAATCATTCCCATTCCACCTTACAGCTCATTCTTCATCTTCTCACCCACCAACTGGTACGTTCATAATGTGTGAAAACTTCAGTTGATGTGGTGTGAAAACTCGTGGGTGGTGTGAAACTGTTGATGTGTGGTGTGAAAACTTAAGTTGATGTGTGGTGTGAAACGTTGATGTGGCGTAAAAGTTGATGTGTGGTGTGAAAACTTAAGTTGATGTGGTGTGTGAAAACTAAAGTTGATGTGGTGTGTGAAAACTAAAGTTGATGTGGTGTAGAAAACTAGCTGATGTGTGGTGTGAAAACTTCAGTTGATGTGTGTGTGAAAACTTCAGTTGATGTGGGGTGTGAAAACTTAAGTTGATGTGTGGTGTGAAAACTTCAGTTGATGTGGTGTTGAAAGTACGAGGCATGTCAGGAAACAAAGTACCGTTTTGGAAAAACTAGCATAAAAAAAAATCTTTCTTCAAAACAAAATTTATTTTTTTATGAAAGAGCACGCGTCGGAAACTATTTTTAACACGCTTTTAGAAGTTTCACTTGTATGTAACGGAATCTTTGAACTCTATTTTTACCTACTTTAAAAGGTCAGATTAATTCGAAATTTTGCACACTTGTCAAGGGCCGATGACAATACAATAATTTCATAATTTTGTTCCATTGTTCTGAACAGGATAAACAGGAATAACGTTTCCAGATTTGGCGACTAAAAGATTAAGAGTAACCCTAAAAGCGAAAACTTTTTTTTTTGCATTAGCAATTTCTTACCATTATATAAACAACTGTCCAGTCTTTCTGAAAATGAAATAGAAAAAAAACTCGTGCATGCGAAAAAAATATGTTTTAACTCGGGGATGGGCAAACTTTTTCGGTCGCGGGTCAAAAATTTAAATAAAGAGTGGATTAATAAATGATAGTTTAAAAAACTAAAAATACATGCTTTTACTGTAGATCAAACTGAAAAATAAAAAATAAATTTTAGTTTAAAAATACTAAAAAACACGCTTTTATGGTTAATCGAACTAAAAAGTAAAAAAAATAATTCTTATTATAAGAATAAAATGATTTACGAGAAAATTGATGTCAGTGTGGTAAAAGCGTGGAGTGCTTTGTTCTACATTTTTACACTAACTCAGCATTTCGAAATAGAACTAGTAAGAAATTATAACAATTAATATAGATCACCCCACGCTCTTTTACACCGATGACATTAATTTTCTCGTTAATCATTTTATTCTTATATTAAGAATTATTTTTTTTACTTTTAAGTTCGATTAACCATAAAAGTGTGTTTTTTAGTTTTTTTAAACTATAATTTATTCTACATAGTTCCCACCCTTGATCAGACATTTGTCTCACATCGGGAAACCATCTTGTCTCTACCCGCTTGAAAGAAAGGTGCCGCTGATGAACTGAGCCAATGCTGAACGAGCTTGTGGAAACTCATCACAAAGCACCCTTTTTGTTAACCGTCTGTTTTCATGAATCTTCTGGTTCGCTTTTTCAACCAAACCATCATTGGAAACAAAAGGGTGCTCACTAAGTCCCTCGTTAAGAACATTGGTGCGTTCATTATTGAATTGTAGAGCTCACTTGCTTACCATTCCATCATTCATTACATTTTTCCCCATAAATCTCAACAAGTTGACGATGAATTTCAATCGGTTTAACATTCCTTGAGTTTCAAAGAAGCGGATTACAGAACGCACTTCACAGTCGACGGGATCGGCAATCGTATTAAACATTCTGAACATTCACTAACACGTGTTAAAACAGCACGTTCCGGCTGTAATTGTGTCAATGGAAGGACAATAAACCGGAGACATGAGTGCGCAGGCTTTGAACTTTGATACTACCACTATGGTTGAGGCAGCATTAACCCTTTATAGTCAAATCGTTTTCTAAGGTCTTAATTAATATACCAAAAAAAATTAGACACTTTTTTGACATTGTCATTTTTGTCCCGAAAAAATAGTTAATCGCAATCCACTGAAAACACCGTCAGCTGAGAACGCAATTTCTGATATAAAACTATTCCCCCTCCCCGCTAAAATACTCATCATAGAACCCGTGCTCGCCATATATCTTGAAAGAGTAGATTTAAAGAATATTCCTACTAAGTATCGTCAGAGTATTCGTAAAAATGGTTATTCTATGTAATTTTAAAATGAGTGGTATTTATAAGTACCATCGGTAGATAAAGCCTTAAACGGTACTTGGTATCCGGACACGCCTCGTGTAAAAAGATTTGTTTTTATCACAATTACAGAAATTCAGGTGATTTCGTTAAATAATAGTTTATGATGTTGTAGATAATTTTGTGTCATTTTTATGTAAAGTTCTTTTAAAAAATTTCAATAAGCTACTGGAAGTATCTCACATTTTTTTCCCTCCCATTTATTTCAGAAATACAGTAAAACCTGTTTTTGTGTGGCAGATAGTGACCGTATAAAAAGAAACCACTCCAAAAAAATATACGAAAATTTCATAAATTCTGACACATAATTAACAACTTTGTCGACATACCACAGAAAAAAATTTTATGCGGCGGTGAAGGGCCGCATATAAAAAAAAGTCTCATTTAAAAAAATGCCCAATTATTAAAATTTTATGAAAAAGTACTTAAACAAAAAAAAAAAAATTTTTCCCACACAAAACATTTTAAAACATTTAATATCTCATTGTATACATGGAGAAATTTTCAAAATGCATATACACTACAACTCGTCGTTATCCAAACCGCGCATCTTTCTGTGATGAATTACTTCAAAATCGCTTTCATCACTTGAAAATACAATTTCAATTGTTTTATTTTTTTAGCATCGTAAAGTAAGTGATAAGATTTTGCGACGACGTTCGGTTGGTCAGTTGCTTGGGAACGTCACGATAACCAGATATGCATGATCGAAGCTATTTTTGGAATTTCAAACTCCTTTACGAATTGATATCTATTTTAAGAAAATGCTTTTCCGAATTGTTGGAAAACTGTATCCCTGCATATTTTTTATCCGCTCTCAAAGCATCCAGTTCTTGTCCGTCTTCAGAATTTATCAAATTATTGATAATGTCACTGTCATAGGATTTTTAGTCTTGAATCAAGTGCGTGCTGCTTGTACGTTGAGAAAAGGCAATTAAACGCACATTGTCGAGAGACTTTTTATAACCAATAAACAGAGCGTCTTGAAGTGTATAACATTGATAGAAAACATTCCAGTGACACCAAAGCCGTTGAAATTCATATACCGCATAAAAAAGGTCGCACAAAAATAAAATCGAACAAAACAAGACGCACGAAAATAAAATCGCATAAAAAAGGACCTCACAAAAACAGGTTCTACTATATAGTCTGATAAACTTATATTAACTGGCTGAAAGATGTCTACCACAAAGAAGTTGCCTCGTGTGAACCGGCATATAATTTTGTTTTTAACCAGTTAACTGCGATTGACGATTCCTCGTCATGGAGAAGTTGCAGGATTTTGTGTATTGTCGAGTATACTCTTCATGCGTAAAAAGTAGTGACCATTGGCCATTTAAATTGTAATTTTTGAGAAAAACAAGATATTCTCAAATTTCAAGATCTTTAGAATATTTTCGGGCCAGTCTGGAGTAAAACAAATAAATAAAAAGTATGAAAAATTTAAGATGATCCATGGTCCCCGTAATGCACTGGCTGAAGTTCACTATAAGCTCGCATAACGAATTTATTTATGTGCGATGATAATGTTTTTAGATGTTAGCCTAAAAGGGCAAGAGAAAAGTCGGAAAGTTGATTGAAATGGGGTTCCTTCGGTAGGGTAAACCATGGGACAAATGGGGTGCCGCCCGGAGCTGAGCCTTGTTTGTTGCCCTGAAGTTACCTAGCTATCGAGAGGTGTAAATGCCAATTTTTTTGATGCTAGAACCATGTGTTTCTTTAGAGCCCAATGCCTGCTAACTAAAGAACATTTTTTTTTTTGGGGGGAAAAGGAAAAAATGTTTTGGAAAGAAGACTGACAACCCCTACTTTAAAATTCAAAGTAATTTCAAATTGAATTAATTCGTTATCGTATTTAAAAAATTCATTTCGATTTCGTACATTATAAATGGAATAAATTAGTTCTTACCTGTCAGAAGTTTGAGTGATTTGGTGCATTATGATCAAAAGGGGTCTTTTGCGCCATAAAAAATAAAATCAAAGTTGAGGCGACTACATTGATACGACCAGCAGGGAGGGAAAACGTTTATTTACAAACAAACAAGACAGACGGAAAAATATACGCTTGAAAAAAAGCGTTGACCCCGGAACTGAAAAAAGCCCCTCTCTAGCACTTCCTTTTAAGGCATCACACTACACGGCTTTTTTTCGTTCAATTCGTGAAATTTTACCGGTTGCCATAGAAACCCTTGAAAAAATTTTTTTCTAGCGAGCTCAAAAGTTGTTCCAAATAAAACCGAAATTCCAGCCAATGGGGTTCTTGGCGCCTACGTCATAAACAAGATGGCGGCTCCGGTTTGCACACTTCAGATTCCATTTAAAATTTTAATGGTGTATAATATTTTTAAAGGCGTATAATATTTTTAAATAGAATGGTGCTCTATTTTTGTTTTCACCCATCAACAATTGCGCGCGAAATGAAAAAAAAATAATTTTGGGTGTTATTTTCCGAAGCAGAAAAAACGGCGAGTAATTTTCAATGTAGATAGAGGGGCCCTGACGTCAGGCGTGTCGTTTTTTTTTACGGCAACCCCTTCCCCCCAGATTGGCCAAAAAAATTGGGCGAAAAATTCATGAAAAATATACGTGTGATACGGCTAGTGTCAAAACAAGTAGAAAATACTTGTCGGGGAAAGGGAATAAATCTGTGTGCTTAGGTTTCAGTCCAAAATTTTTGATGGTCTCTAAAATTCTGTATCAGTAAAAAAATTAAGGGTTTGGGAAAGGGCCATCGTCCAGAAACCCACGTTCCAAATTTTTTTGCTAAATTTTGCCCACAGCCCCTCCCCCAAAATAGTAGTATTTGAACAAAATTGGTTTTATAAAATAAATCCCAATTTTTATCCCAAAATTTTTCCGCCAACTTACCGTGATTGACAGTATACCGTTATCGCTTGGTTTCGTGACACACACAATGAGGGTTTAAATTTATGTGATCATAGTCACATGATAATAACCCCGTGATTCCCCAATCAATTCAAAAAATCATTGACTCCTAGTCACACGATAAAAAAATATCTTGTGCCCAGCAATCAGTTCACGCGCTCCGGGGTTTCCAAGGGGGTTGCTCTTTGCAGAAACTTTCTCTTAAAAAATACATATGTATACAAAATGCATTTATTTAAAAGTATAAGCATAAATACGACTTTTTTTTTAAATTTAAAAATCTTTTTAAGAAATTTTTTTTTTTCCCAAATTTAAACATTTTTTCCAAATATGAAATTTAAATTTTATCAGTTTTACAAATAGAACAAGTGCAATTAGTTTAATGTTTGTTTTGAATTCAATGGAAAACACGTGTATATTTTTATCATGTGACCATGAATCGAGCCCATTGCGCACTTTTAAACTGGAGCGCCACAGTTAATTGGTTAAATAATGGCTTAAAATTTTCTTTTCAGCTTCCGAGTGTTCTGCCACCGCGTGATCAATCACAGTTTGTTTGGCAACATAGTGCTGGCATGCATTCTCATCAGCAGCGCCATGTTGGCTGCAGAAGACCCGCTCAGTTCGGACACTCCTAGGAACAAGGTAACGAATCAGTCGGCACTTTTTTTTAATTAACCGTTGAACAATGTGTCAATTTAGACTTTCTTTTAAAAAAATGATTTTTTTTTTTTTCTCAAATCAAACGAAATAAACTATATTAAATTATGATAGATCAGGAAGCGGCAACTTATGGCACGTGGTACAATTCTCAGGGGAACTCTGCACTACTCTATAAATTTATCAATTTTTGAGTAGATGGAAGTTGATAAATTTGTAACGGACTATATATATATATATATTTGACAAAGATCTTCAGAATTAGGGACATTCACCGAATTACGAAAAAAAACTAGTGTGCTTTAGACCAGTGTTCCCCAACCTTTTTATCGCCGCGGACCGGTCAACGTTTCTTAATTTTACCGCGGCCCCGCTGAGGGAGGACTTTGGGTTGTTTATATTTTAGTTTGTTTTGATTTAATAATTTTAATTTAATTGTGTGTGTATTTAATCGTGACTTCAGAATAAAATATAGCTACACCAAAAATGAATATAAAGTGATTTTCATAAAAAGTAGCCCAAACCCAAGAAAAATATACCACAGTAAATAAAAGGGAATTTTTTGTGCGGACCGATAGTATTTGATCCACGGACCGGGGATTTGGAGACCACTGCTTTAGACCACACGACTGAAGTAAAACTTCTTTAGCTCCATCTATATGTATGTTTATATATGTATAATATATACATGTATATTCATATACATATATTAATTTTCTACAAATATTTAAATTTATTATGGATTTTCATCGATAGATTAATATTTTTGAATAGAATTTATTATTTTTATTCGTTATTTTCGTTATTGGATACATAAGTAATTACTGTGGTTGATTGTAAGACCGAGACATTAGACTTATGGTATGAGAAATAAGATACATATGTTTTTAAATGAAAATTAGAAATGTATAGAGAAAACTGCATTAATTGTTGTTCCATGTCTTGTGGTAGGCTCATTTCTGTTATTATTCACTTTATTCATTTGTAGTTCTAATTTATCGTGTAGAAAGTTTACCAAGAATTGTCTATCTTCGGATGCGAAATTAACATTGAAATCTCCTGCTAAAATGAGTGGCAACGTATAATTTTCTCCTAATTCTTCAGAGCCTACTCGACCGTAAATCATAAGTCTTTTATATAAAAATTTATAATATTATTAACTGTGTTATTGGGCGAAATGTAAACAACTACTTTTATGATGTTTGTTCCATCGTCCAAAACACAGTGAGCAGCACATATATCACCAATTGATGATTGACCAATATCGATTTCACGAATATATCGTAATAAATTGTCCAAGTTCGAAGTTACTAATTCACAAAATATGAACTTTAAAATGAATTTACAATTTTATTCACTTTAAACGTAGAATATTTAATGTATTGAACAAAATATTAATTTATAAAATTGTTCAAGAACGAAAGAGATTACCAAATAATCAACAAACCGCCGTTCGCGTAACGCTAGCAAACTCGCAAATGAACTACTGACTGAAAAATTTCTATATTCACTAACTTATATCTCCCTCTCAACTTCCGTTCGCCTCGCCTGATCACACTTTTCGTAACGCTCTCGTCACGCATTCACCAGCTTACTCCCCGAATCAAGCGCGCGTAAAGAAGTTTTACTTCAAAAATCTGAAAGATAACTCTAATTCTCTTAGCTATTTTGTAAATTGATGAATAATTAAGTGTTTGAAAGTAATCGTATTCACTAAAGATTTCGAAAGGAACGCCGAGGTATTATGATAAATAATGTCAATTATTATATCAGCGGGGATTTTTTTTTTACGTTTCATTTTTTAGGTTATATAAGAACAAAAGCTTAAATAAATTTCAGCAAATGGTAATTGAAGCAGAAAAGGGAAAATATTATCTGTCATCGATTTAAATTATAAATTACCGAAAAGTCTACCATAATATGATATTGTCTACATATAAATGCTATGACGCAGTTACGTATTATCCAATACTTTCAACAATAGACTTTAAAAGCGTTATACCGCATTTTATATGAAGGTCAAAAAAATGTAAAAAAAATAGATACATTCCACTTCTAATATTTTAAGTTTGTTTTCAGCATGAGATATTACTTGTCTGAGAGAGAGAGAGAGAAAACAGAATTATCAAAAACAGAATTCATAGATTTTACAAAATATCCACGAAGAATTTCAATATTTTGGCAAACGGCCATTTTCAAAGAGCATAATAATGCTCTAAACTACTGAAAGTCGGAATAAAAACCAAACGATAATGGCAAGTCTCGAAAGCTATAAAAATAAAAATAACTTGAAAGTAATACGAGCAAACGATATGAATCGAGTGAAATAATAAACGTAAACAAAAAAAAAGAATCTTTGAAAAAGCATAATATCGCATATTAAATGAAATTGAATGAATTGTAAGATCAAAGTACAAATACATATTTATTTAAAATAGAGAGAATAAAAATTTTCCAAGTTTAAAAAGAAGTTGTGGTATTTTACGTAGATTAGCTGGAAATTCTTTTGTATAACTTTATCGTGTGTTTTGAAATTTAAGTATAAATAAATACAGAATTTATAAGGTGAAAATACGTTTAGAAAGCACACCTAAAGATGTATGAGCTGTTATCAATGCAAGCTATGTATAATAATGAATTATCTGAATTCTCTTTAAAAGTATTTTTTTTAATACAGTCGGACCTCAATTTTACTAACCTCTATTTAGCAAACTTTTTTTCTGGAACCAAGAACATAATACATATTGAAAAGGAATCTCTATTTAACGAATTTTCTACATAAAAAAAAACCTTTTTTCGATATTTAGCGACTTTGTTTAATAGAGGTCCGACTGTATTCATATCAATATTTTCTAATAAAAATCAACTAATAGTTTAAAATGTTCTGACATTAAGAAATCAATTTAAATATACAAATATTTTGAGCAAACACGAGTTTTTAAAAGAAATATGAGTATAAAATATTTTTAGCATTTTTAGTACTTACGTATTATTAGACGAATTACGTTTAGACGAATTTCGCCAATCAAAAAGACATCAATTCAAAATATGTTACCGAGTTCTGTCATCGTTATTATTATGCTCAAAATGGGGGGCCATCCAGTGGTTTTGGGAAGGGTTTGAACCCGGTCATGAGTTTGGGGGCCCTAAGCCCCCGTTTGGGGCAATGCCAAAAATTTTCGGGGCCCGCCCCCCAGGGGGTGTAATTTGGGGGGGGAGTTTCCCGGGGTGCGCCTTGACCTGGCAAGGGACGGGTCCGTCGCCAAAACCCCCTCGTGTAGCGAAAAGGCGACGTTTTTTTTCATTCACTTAACATGCGGGGAAGGGTTTCCCAAACTGTTTATCTGGGCATTTGGGATTTTTTTTTGATTTGACGGTGGTAAAGGGTAAAATCAAGTACCATTTTTTTTTATAACTAATGTGAGCCCCTTCAAAATCTTTTTTAAAATTTTTTCTTTTTTTTCAGATTTTGAAAAATTTTTGACATTTTTTACACTTTTTCCAGTAAAATAGCAGTGAAAGTAAGTATGGTTTCTCTTGTACTTTTCCTCGTATCGTAATTTTACATTACAAGAAAAGCATTGATCTTATCTATTGCAGGCCATCACGTACGGTCTCATTCTCCATAAAGGCTCTTTTTGCCGAAGTGCTTTTAACAATCTGGATATCCTTGTGGTATCTGTCTCTCTCATATCCTTCGGTTTCGAGTAAGTATATCTTTTCAACTTTTAATTTTCTTTGCTTGGTATTCGAATTCAGGATCTTTTTTCAAATCCAAAAAATGCTCGTTTATTAAACCTAACATAATCTGGCAATGGCAATCTCGCATAATCTCAATTATGGAACCCAAGGCCACTTTTTCGCTTAGGCACACTAGGCACGTGCCTAGGGCGCAAAAAATTGGAGGGCGCAAAAAGTGAAAAAAAGATTAAATTACAGCGAACGTACCGCCACCTAGCGAATGGGGAAATTTTTGCCTCAAGAGCAGAGGTATCCCCAAAACGCGTTCGGGGCCCCATATGGCCCGCCAGTACTAAGTTTCGGGCCCCCCGACTCTTTTAAAAAAAAAAATTTTTAAAATCAGGTTTTAAAAATTTTCATTTTGAAATTTTTTGAGGAAATTATATATATCTAAAATTTTTTTTACCTTTTTCTTTTTTAAAAAAAATTTTTTATATAAAAAGTCCTTTTCATTAAAAAAAGATTTATATTGCATCAAAAATTTCATTTGATTTTTCTATAATAATTTTTTTTAAATTCCGAATTGCACTAAACATATCCTTTACTATGGATGGTGATTCTCTGTTGTGCGATTTCATTTCTCCTCCTTTTCTTTTGGTGCCCAAAAAAAAGAGGCAGCAGTGTTTTCTTTTAAAGTTTAAAAAAAAATATTCAGGACGATTAAGATAAAAGGGGAATGTATATTTAATCGTTTGCAATGACAGTACAATCCAACAATGAGTAACGAAATCAATTGACAATTAAAAAAGGAGCACCGTAATTTTCAAGAAAATGGCAACTGTAATATTTTAAACATTATTTAATCATTGCATTATTATATTATATAAACATTATTATATTATCTATGTCTGAATAAGTGAAAAATAATGAAAACAATAATAATCCATTCTGTTTTAAATTTTCGCTCCAATAAATGTTTTTCTGTTTCCAAATCTGATATAAAGGTACATATTTTTATGTGCGGCCCGCGAGATTATAATGTTTTTTCAAAGTGGCCCCCAAGGTCATTTGGGTTGGATACCCCTGCTCAAGAGAGTCAAGAGTGAAATGAGATCCACTATGGAAAATAAAAAGCTTAATAGTTTTGTGTTGCTATGCTCTCAAAGTGATAGTGCAATGGAAATTAATTAAAATGGTGTAAACAATGATTTTCTCGAAAAAAATCATTCATTTTTCGAACAAAATCTTCGTTTCTGTACAAGTACAATGACAGTGACTCAACAAAGAATAAGGATGTCGAAAAGTGAAAGATAATAAAGCGATAAGCGATGAAAAAGATAATTAACAAGTTGTAAACAGTTTATACAATTGTGTTTTGTGTAACAACTGCAAATGATTTCATTAATTTACTGTACTAATTTACAAAAGGGTGGATGGTCCATGATACCGTAAAGTAAGAAATGAGCAAGAATATCCAAAACAAACCACTATCCAGGGGCGTAGCTACCGCCGTATCAGTCTATTAATGATACGGAACAGCGAAGCTATAGTGCAACTACATTCCCACTAACAAGGCACTCATATCTGAAAAAGGGCCCTGAAGGAATTTTGATACAGGGTCACCTTAGAACTAGCTAAGCTAGTGCCACTATCCTTTCCTTACAACTGTGCGTCCAAACAGCAAAAACAAAGAAAGGGAAAAGAGTAAGAGAGTTAAGGTATCCGACTACGCGTACGGAACCGTGATTTTAAAAAAGCGCATAAATGGGTAATTTTCATGATATTTAGAGTCACTTAGATTAGAAGACATGTATAAAATTGTTTTAAGGACATTTTGACAAAAAAAAAATGATTTAAATATAATATTTCGGCAAAAAATTTGCTTAGAATAACCATTTTTTCAATATGTTCTCCTTTTGTGAAAAATGCTTCTATTATAATACCATTTTGCCTGTATATACCTCAGATGTATATACAGGCCTGTATAGATGTATATACAGGCCTGTATATACCTCAACTATGATGCTTGAAAAATTCACATTATTTTCAGAGTTACAACCATTTGAAATAATTATCGGCGTTTTTTTCTTAAAATGTCCCCCTCTGTTGTCGTAAAACATGGATAAACCCACTTCTAAGTTATATATTTAAAAAATTCTAGTTGAGCCTCTGGACAGAGGTCTGAGCTATAGACAGGCAAAATATTATTATAATAGAAGCATTTTTCACAAAAGGAGAATATTTTGAAAATGGGTCATTCTATGTTCATTTTGGTCAAATATTGTACTTAAATAATTTTTATTGTAAATACTATTCTTAAAACGTTTTATATACATTTTCTACCCTAAGTGACACTAAAAATCTAAATATTATCCATTTATACGCTTTTCAAATCATGGTTCCAAGTGAGTCGGATACCTTAAGGGAAAATTTCTCCCTAAACAAAACAGTAAAAGTAAGAACAAGGAGGAAGGAGGGATGCTCTAGAAATAGGGGTGGGCGTAACTACTGAAGAGCCTAATGCGCCGGGTAGTTTAAAAACGACCCTGAATGAACTCTATGATAATTTAGAATTTCTAGTGATATTTTTCTCTCCCTTTTTACCCATTACGTATTCCATTGTTCCCTCTATTTAAACTAAAATAAATATTTGACTTTGGAAATACTACTGAAACACTAAACTTTAATCGTGATTTAAATTAATGCTGGATTTGTTCATATTTTTAGCAATGGTGCTATTTCTGTAGTGAAGATTCTTCGAGTGCTCAGAGTTTTACGTCCCCTTAGAGCTATCAACAGAGCCAAAGGTTTAAAAGTAAGACATTTTAAGTTTTCTTTTTTTAAAAAAAATTATGTACATGTTTATGTGGAGTTTTAATATCTTGTCTTAAAAATTAATTAAAAATTTCTCATTCAAAAACAAACACTAGATTTATGCACATAAGTAACTTACTTTGTATCGAGAAATAAAATTGAGATAGCTAAAAGAATATTGGTACTTTTCCATTTCAACGGCGGAAATCTGGCCAAGCAAACTTTATTGGCGACAAACATTTTTTTCACGCACACATAAATGTTAATGTTAAAGAAGCAATCGCGCGTGCGCGCGATCTTACTGATAAAAAGAGGCCGTGGCTTGTTTTGAAAACGTGAATATTCCATTCCGGGAGTATTCCATTTGGTGTCGGTTGCATCTTTTTTGGCGACTTTATCACCTGCGCCAGCAAAAGGGAAAAGTACCGGAATATTTTTACTGATAATGTTGCATCAAAATTAAAAGTAATGTGTTTTCGGTATCAAATAAAATGAAAAGATTTAGTGATTTGATAAGAGATTTTCATTCTTTTCTCGATACCTACGTGCAACAATCATCAACTCTATTTATTGCCAAGTTGGCAACGCCGATTTCCTACGTGTCACACGCGCTGAATTGGCAACCAGGTTCTTGGTTTCAAATAATATGGCCAATAGGCTGCAATAAAATTTTGCCTTTTCTCTTTTTAATTCTTTTCTTAATTAGATTATTGGATTATTTTGTAAAATATTTTAACGTATATTATTTTTATATTGACATAAATTTGTGTGTTATAATTTGAGTGTTATAGTATATAAGAAAGTTTCTCTCTCTCTTTCTCTTTCTCTCTCTTGTGGCCGCTTGGAGTGGTAAAAGGTATCGGACCGTGGTTTTGTTTTCCGAGTTCGCCCCCGGTACCACAAAAGACCCGCCGTGTGGGGCAGCTATGCACTTTAAAAATCTGTCGGGGCTGAAACGTCCTCCCGTTGGTGTGGTGTGGTAGTTGGGAGGGGTGCCAGCTCAGGTGTCGCCCACGTCCTTGACCATGGTTCAAAATTACGTGGTCCCCTCTAAAAACCCTCGTGTTGCTGAACGGGGCGACGTTAATATTCAATCAATCAATTTTCTCTCTCCCTCTCTTTTTGTGTGTGTGTGTGTGTGTGTGTGTGTGTGTGTGTGTGTGTGTGTGTGTGTGTGTGTGTGTGTGTGTGTGTGTGTGTGTGTGTGTGTGTGTGTGTGTGTGTGTGTGTGTGTGTGATATTTAAGGTGTCCGACAACGTTCGGGGCCATGATTTTTAAAAAACATGAATGGATAATTTTCAAGATATTTGGGGGTCACTTGGATTAACATACATGTATAAAAATTTTTTAAAAAAATTATAAAAAAATATTTAAAAAACAATATTTTTTGGGAAAAAACAACAGAATAACTTTTTTTTTTAAAAAAGTTCTCCTTTTTTTTATAAAAATGCTTCTATAATAATAAAATAGGGGTTGTTTTTTAAAGGGCCCCATAGTTTTATAATGTTTCGTGATGGATTTTTTAGTCCCCGGGCAGTTTTTACGATTTTTTTTTGGCTTAAGGGACTTTTTTTGGTTGAACAATATAAAACTTTTTCTTTTAAAGTAATTGCTTTCTCTAATTTTTCATCCGACGTCAGAGGTTTTTCTTTCAAAATCTCCATGCTCTCTTCTGAATGCGAAGAGTTGGATATCGATTCTTCTTCGAGAAAAGCCTTTTTCCCTATCATTTTGGGCTTTTGTCCCAAAAAATTTTTGTTGAGCAATCCGAAAATTTTTGATGAAAATGCAGCCTTTTGATTTTCTCCCAAAAATTAAAATATTGCTTAAACCCATTAAATTAACGTTGCGTCTCTCATTAAATTTTTTGGATTAAATAATATTTCAAAAATATTTTTCCAAAAATTTTGAATTTTGTTCCCTTCAACTTTCGAATAACGAAAAGGGAAAAACACCTTCACCCCGAAACAAAAATTGCATTTCGACAGTATAATTTTTTTTAAAACCCCTTTTACTGCCTTTAAGCCTGCTAAAATTGTTGTCACAGTTTAAATTTACATTGGCTATCATTTGCCCCCAATGTCAAATTGCTTTAAAATGGGGGTTAATTCATGTGAGTCATAGTCACGATAGTGAAAGCCACGTGATTCTAGCCAATAAATTCAAAAACTCATGGGGACGTCATAGTCACACGAAAAAAACTATCTTGCTTTTCCCAAACCCAATCATTCACGCGCTCCGGTGTTACCAAGAAGTTGCTTTTTTTGCAGAAACTTTCAAAAAGTACATATGTATACAAAATGATTTTTTTTTAAAAAGTATAAAAAAAAATACGACTTTTTTTTAAATTTTAAAAAAAAATTTTTTGAAAAATTTTTTTCCCAAATTTTTAAAAACATTTTTTTAAACCAAATAGGAAATTTGAAATTTTATCCGAGTTTTACAAAAGAACAAGTACAATTAGTTTAATGTTTGTTTTGAATTCAATGGAAAAACGTGTTTTTTTTATCATGTGACTTCATGAATCAAGCCCATTCCCGACTTTTTTCTAAAAATTTTCCGACCCATTGCCAACAAATTATTAAATTTTTGGGGGAGTTTCCGGAAACCCCGGAATGAATTATAATTCCCAGGAATAGAAAAAGTATAGAAATCATAAGATTTCCCGGGAACGAAACTCTACTTAAAATCTATTACAATTTTGAATGTTATATTTTTTGTATAAATGTGTGAAACACCTTTTATTATTTATGTTTAATTTTTTAAATTTTGATTTCAGCATGTTGTTCAGTGCGTCATTGTTGCAGTGAAAACCATCGGTAACATCATGTTAGTTACATTTTTACTGAATTTCATGTTTGGTGTCATTGGAGTACAATTGTTCAAAGTAAGGAGAAAAAATTTTTTTTCATTTTAAATGAATTTCGGTGTCTAAAATAACTGAGAATATTTTTAGGTTTTTGTGTGTGTGCATCTCGTTATGGTATTTTATTTTTGTTTCATTTAAAGTGTTAAAAGTTTAATTAGTGCTAAAATTTCATTCTTTAAAATTACTTTTGCTTATAACTATTTGTTTGTTTTTGTAACTCTTATTGTTTACGTCAAGTAAATAAATTGTGGTTGAAGGGGAATTATATATTAATTGGTGTTCGGCTAAATATAACTAGTTTTTCAAATTTTAGCCCAAAACTTTTTTTAAAAAATTTCCCCCTTTCCCATGGTCTGATAAAAATTTACTTTTAAAAAATAATGATGATTTAAAAAGGATTACGAACTCATACATAAAATTTCCCTAAAGTTGGGACTTTTAAAATAAATAAAAAAAAAAATTTTTGTTGATAATCTTAGGTTATGGGGCAATGTTGTTGGCATGTCACCCGCGATGATTTCTTTATAGTTGTTCTATTTGGCATAAGAGTTGCGTTTTAATGTTCGTTTTTAGAATACGATCTCTTGACGTAACAGTGTGGCTGCAGTAGCCAAGAAGTTATAAACTCGAGACTGCAGTGTCACGGCTTCGAGTCTTAGTGCCGCTGAAGACTCGCCGTGTAGAGACCGAGGCACATTAAATCTATCGAAGCTCAAGTCCTCCCATTGGGGTAGCCTTGTGGTCAAGGTATCGGATCGTGGCTGGCTTGTGTCGCGAGTTCGAACCCAGTACCACCCAAAGACCCTCCGTGTAGGGCAACGATGCACGTTAAATCTGTCGAAAGCTCAAACGTCCTCCCGTTGGTGTGGTGTAGTAGGGGTTTGGGGATGGGGGGCCAGCTCGCGTCGGCCCCCTCACTTTTTACCATGAATCAAAATTAAGAGGTCCTTCGCCAAAACCCACGTGTAGCTGAACAATGCGACGTTACTTTTCACTCACTCACTCAGTTCTTCCGTTGGTGTGGTATGGTAGCTAGGAGATAGAGGTGCCTTCTTGGGTGTCGTCTTCGCCACTTGACCTAGGTTCAAACTTACGATTACCGTCGCCAATAGCCCTCTTGTGTGCTTTATTTAACTCTCACTTTTACTTGACGTAACAGTGGCGCAGTAGCCTTTTGGTCATGGTCACGGACTCGTGGCCAGCTGGTCGTGAGTTCTAGACCTAGTACCACAGAAGGCACGCCGTGTAGAGAAGCTGATGCTCAAAATATTTCCTTTGGCGTAGTATGGAAGTTCGAAGAGAGGATGCCAGCTCAGGTGTCGTCCTCTTCCCTTGACTATGGTTCAAAATTACGAGGTCCGTCTCCAATAATCCTCGTTTTGCTGAGTAATGCGACGTTAATAAGCCTTCATTCTCAACGTAACAGATTTTTAAAAAAAAATCGTAATATTCTTCTATGTTCTTCCACTCAATGTTGATTTTTCTTAGTAAGAAGCACATTCTCTATATTCATAAGTTCTAGGAAACTTCTTGGCTAATGTTTGAATTAATTTACTTAAATGTGACGTCTTTTACAATCAATTGCTATCGTAATAAAAAAAATTTTTTAAAAAAAGGTGTTAGCAAATTATTTTATTAATACACAAAATTAGGCGTACTTGATCCAGAAAAAAAAATTTTTTTTATAACTTCCATTCGTAAATTTTATCCGTTCTGATTCAAAACATAGAAAAAGAAAGGAAAAATGATGTCTTTGTGATGTAATGTGTTGACTTTGTGATAATGTTTTGGCATGAAGCATTAATTAATTTTTAAAAAAAACACCTCGTGCAGCAACTCGACATTATTTTGAAAATGCTTTACACGTTAGAAAAAGAAATATTCAATTTTCGTGCTATTATCTAGAACTCGTAAGTTTTTGATTTAATGAATTTTTTTTCTCCCTTTGATTTACTGTTATATTTTTGTATCATCCGTGTTGAAAAAAATTTACATTTTACTTTAATTTCTCCTTTTGATTTACTGCTAGATTTTACACATCATCCATGTTAAAAAAAATGTATCTTTATAAATATATATTCACTATAAAAACTTTAAAATAATTAGAATCTCTAAGAGATAGACAAATTACGATTAAAATTCTCAAAAACAAACGAATTACTGCAAACGATTTTTAAAGAATCTTAGTAAATGGCGATTAAATTGAATTGTCTAGGGTTAGATTACTATTTAAGTACAAAAAAACAATAACTAATAAAATGATTTTGTTAATTTTAATTGATAGATTATAATATTTTTCAGGATAAATAATAGGATATATAAAGACAGAAAGAAAAAGGAAATAAGATATATAAAAAAATATAAAAGATTTTGTCATCGAAACTATACTTTCATTAAAAAAGTTCTCGTCATTTCTTTAAAATACATTATAAGATTAATATTTTTTGATCATAATCTCAACTTGAAATTTTTTTTGACAGTATAAACCCATGTTTAATATTTTTTTAACTTATTTAATGGAAACAAAATACCATGCAAATTTTATTTTTGATATCTTTATTACGTAGGAGTTTTATAAAAAGAATTATTATAAAATAATTACCCAATAAAAAAACATAAAACATTTAATGGGTTTTTAGTTATATAATCATATCAAAAAGCAAATATCGGAATAAAGTTTACTTCAAGTTGAGCAATATTGTTATTGACTGATATAGCATTATACAACTTCTGAACTATTTCTTTTTTATATACTTTTTATATATTTTTCGTCACACATTTCGGTTTTCCAAATACAAATTGACTTCTCTTTCTTCAAGGGCAAGTTCTTTTCTTGTAATGATGGCTCAAAACTATTTGAAAGGGATTGCCAGTAAGTATATGTTTTTACATTTAATTCTGTATGTAATGAATATTTAACTAAATATCCTGTTGTATTTTTTTTTACGTTTTGTCCGTAGTGAATGATGTTGTTGTTACATACGGCTTTATTGTAAGGATCAATCCGAACATATAAAATAGCTCAATATCACACAAGAATAATGATAAATAATAAAAAAGAGCAAACATTTAAAGTATGAACCAGGACAAATTAACATGAGAACAAAAGAAAAAGTTACAAATTTAAACAACAAGGAAAGGAACATAACAGACGTAGTCTATAAAAAGAGTTCATGAAAGTTCTGTCATTCTAGTATAGTTTGCTTATCCCCCCACACACACACACACTGTTTTGAGACTCTTTTTAGGGATGTTCCATAAGTAATAAGAATAAAATTATAAAAATATATATATATACCATTAATCGTCATCATTTACATGGTCTTATTCAAAATAACTTCCGTGACACGTAATGCATTTATTCCAACGTTCTGTTATCTTAAAAATATGTAAAAGTCCATTTTGTGAGAGCTTTATCAAAATCGCCTCCGCAGCCTTTACACATTCTTTGTTGCTTGCAAAACCTTTGCCTCGTAATGGTTTCTTAAGTTGAGGAAACGGCTGGAAATCCTTGAGTGAGATCAGGATTGTATGGAGGGTGTGGTAAAATCTCTACGTTGTTCTGCTGCGAAACATCCAGTACGCAGCGAGCAATATGTGGTCGGGCATTGTCATGGTGCAATAGGCAGCCATTTCGCTTCCTTTTAACGTACTGTATCATTGCTCGCAGGACATTCGCGTAGTACGATCTGCTTACGGCAGTACCGGGTTCGACAGCGCGTAGTTGCACAATTCCTTCATAATCAAAAAAAATTAGGGTCATAACTTAACCAGCCAATTTCACAGTTTTTGCTTTCTTGAGAGTAGGTGAAGACGGACGTTTTCGTTCACTGCTTTGTTGTTTTATGGTTGGATCAGTGATACAACCATGCTTTGTCTGCTGTGATGAAGCGTTTTAAGATATTGTCGCCTTCTTGTTTCAGTCTTTATTCATATGGTACCATATCAAAGATCTCCGATGCTGATTTTTGCAGATTTTTGCTTCCATTTCGACAACTGTCCTCGTCTCTTAGGCACTCGCAAACACGCTTCAGTTCGAGCACGTGATACCCAAGAACATGAGTCTGTACACGCCATCTATTGGTAGCTTTTGCTAATACAGACAACAAACGTTTCTTATGCCACAGAAATTAACATTCCGATGAGTGGTTTCTTGGCAGTAAAATTAGTCTTATTACTTATTGAACAGCCTACATATCTAGTTCTGGGCATATAAGAAGATGCTCAGCATTCATGATGCCCGAATTATAAATTTGTTATGTACTAGATAGAAGGATGCCTGTTTTATTAAGATGATGTACCATGCAATCATGGCCTGTTTGCAGTTTAAAGTTTGTCCAAGTGTCTTAAGTGTTAGCCTAAGATTTTCCTGTTGATTTTGGGGCATGGTCAGATTTAAAAGTATCTGCTAATTTCTCGAAAATATGTTTTTTAAGTGACTCTGGAGGTTTCTTGTGAATGAATTTTGTATTATATTAAGCGTATTATATTGTTAAAGCAATTGCCATTCACTTGAATGCATTTGTAAACATTTTATAACAATATTACATTATGTCACTGTTTGCCTTTTTATTTTTCTTTGTAAAAACTGTTGAGAAGTTTTCTACTTGTATTTTCTCTTTCTGTTATCTTAATATATTCATCTAATGCTTATTTTGAAAATTAATGATATTTTTTACTATTTAAAGAATATTTAGTAAAATTCTAGTTTGGTTCCCACCTATGGTGACGAAGAAAAGAAAATGATTTCAAATTGTGCCAATGTGTTCTTTTTCTGTGTTTGATTGTTTTTCCATTATGATGCAAATAAATAACAAGAGTTGATGACATTAAATGAAGGTGTGAACTAAAATAAGATCAAACCTTAAACTCTAAACTGACAATATTTTTTTCTAAATAGACTAAAAAGTAAACGTTAAAAAGACAAAACAGAATTTATAATGAAGAACATTCAAAGGGTTAAAAGAATAATTTCTTCGTCTAAAACCTAAAGCCTCGACGTAAGGAGACTAACACACAATCGTTTTATTTTGAAAATTAGAACAAATTTCCAAGGTACTCTATAAAATTCAATACACAAGTTATTTTGCATTATTTTTTAAATTGTATGTAGTATCTTTTTATGTCTCTATTTTTAATAGGTCATCAAACTTCATCATTTCTTTCAATTCATTAAAAGATATTCTTTAAAAAATTAAATTTTTCAGTTTTATATAATGCTCTCCTAAAATTTCTTCTGTTAGAATTGTGGTACTTTTCAGTTTCGCTGGCGCCAATCTCGCCAATCAGGCTTTATTTGGGAAAAAACCCTACATTTATAAAAAAAAATGTTGATAAATTTTAGTTCTCATTGGTTTTTCATCCACTTTTGATGTATTACTAAAAATATATAAGAAAAGATCGCTAATTGTTTTGAAAATGTGGTGGTAAAAGATTAAAGGCGGGAATGTTCTTTTTGGCGTAAGTTGTATCATTTTTGGCGACTATATTGCCTGCATGGGTGAAATGGAAAAAAAAGTACCTTGTTATAGTAAGTATTCCTACATACATGATTCACCCTATATATGCTAGTCAAGACTAATTACTAATATTTATTGAGACAAAAAAATCGATTTCATCGTTGAGTAATTCTTTTTCATATACAACGGAAAAATTACTGAGCAATTAATTATTTCTTAAGCTTTCAATAATTTTATGGGCATAAAATATCATGAAAATGTTCAATATTTAAGTTAGAAATAAAATTTTGGAATTAGTCACACCACTTTTATCAAAGAGCCTTATTAACGAAAACTAGTAAATGATGTTTGATGTTTTTTTTAATATAACTGAAAATGAACAACTATAAAACCAATTAAAAACTCAAACTCAGTGGCGCAACAGCCCATGAGGGCCAGGACCTACTGTGCCCATCCCAGTATACGTGACCATTGGGCGCTGAAGTGCATGAGCAAATGTCCCGATCAGGTGGTCAGTCTGAAGTGAGACCCCCAGTGTTTAAGTCCCCGAGCAAGCTTGGTACTCATTTATCGAACCACTGCAGTAGGTATGAAAGGTTGAGTATAAAACCAATTACTCCTAACAAATCTATTTCTCACGAAAGTGCACAAGCAAAACATCACCCCGTTTGCATCATAAGCTATGAATTTCCATAACAATTATAAAAAATAAATACGTTAATTTACTCATCCTTTTATATCAGTTGATGTAAAAACCACGTGACAACTTTCTCCTTTTTCAGACTTTTAAACCCATCTGTGATTATAGAACGAACCGTTTTATATCTCGTTTGGAACGTTTGGATGTATTAGTATTTCAGCTCGAGTTGTGTAATAAATGAAAATAATGTATGAAATTAATGCTTTGGGATTTCTTTTGCACAGGGGTCAGTTCATCATTTACCAGGGAGGGGACATCACCAAGCCCATCGTAGAGGAACGCAAGTGGGAACGTTACAAGTTCAACTTCGATGACGTCGCCAAGGCCATGCTCACTCTCTTCACCGTCTCCACCTTCGAGGGATGGCCTCAGTAAGTTGATAATAGATCAGTGATTCGATGTTTGCAACCCAATATTCGATCATAATTTGCATCGCCCCTCCATACATTAATGATGTATTAAATTCAATAATACTATACTTTGATGCTAAACTGAGAGTACGACTTTAGCCTCTTAAGTCCCCCGACGTATATAAACGTCTCGCTGAGACAGTTTGTCAATTTCCCCCAGACATATATATACGTCTTTCCGAAGTACGAACTTTCTGTGAACTGCTATCCATAAAATTATTCCGAAGGCTTTGAAAAGCAATAAAAGTTACCTTTGACAGAGTTTGCGAAGGGTTTACTTATTTCAGAGGATTTGATTAATCATTCTTCTTCATCCTCCTCCCCGACTGGAATGCGTAATTCACATACGCTTACCTACGTGCTAAACGGTGGCATTGGAGAACAATTTGCGTAATTTTAACCGTGGCATTTTAAAGGATTAATTATAAACCGTACAAATTATCAAGATAAGTGTTAATGTTGACATATAATTTTATGTATGACAAATCCATGGGGTCACTAGTAATTATTAAAATTGTCCTTAACTTAGTATTGTGAAATTCATTATAAAATAGATTGTGCAGTACTGATACATTCATAAGTGTATTATAGTGTAAATGAGTATTTTATTTTTTATTGTGTCGGAATGTCTTTGTTTACTTTCAGTAAGTTAATAATTTTTTTAAATAATCTTTTGTTTTTGTCTTTTGAATATGCTCGTGCCCCCCTCATAGGGTTATCTAGAACCCCCTAGGGGGCGCGCCCCACAGTTTGAGAAACACTGTAATAAATAATAAGATACACAGGGACGTCTTAAGGCAAGGGCCAACTGGGCCCCAACCTCAATGAGGGTCATGTCAACTCAGCATTCATTTGATCATAATTCGAATAACTTCAACGGTCAAATGTTATTTCCGGTTTTTTCTCTTAAAAACTGGGAATTTTAAACGATGTGTCAACTGACTACATATGATGACCTTTGTCCATGTATGAGTCTAGGCTTAGTCCTTCCACCATATACCATCATTACTCATTCAGTTAAAAGTGGCAGTCGGTCGAGCCGGTTTGTGCGATTGTAAGTCATGCACATTTATTTGTTTCAGGTTGTTGTTTGTACGAGTATTTGACAACGTATGCTATGTACTGTCTACTTTTAAGAGTCATAGGGGGAGCCTACATTTGTGTAGGTGCCAGGGCCTCAAAAAGTCTTAAGACGTCCTTGGGGATACAAAATTTTATTTGAAAAAAACTTTAATGTAATTATCACCTTAAGTTGAGAACAGGAAAGTTTTATTAGATAGAGAATCTGTAACATGAGCATTGCTTTCTTACGTAATTGATAATCAGTTCGTAGTATATTTAACAAATTACTCAGTTCACTTTAAATCAACATTTTATGCGAGAACATTTATTCGAACTCGTATATTCTAATATTACGGAACGGTACACGTTTATTTATTTATTTATTTTCTTTTTTTAAGAATTTTTTTTCAGCCATTGTCTTAGAACAATTGAGAACTCGTATACAAATCGTATATTGATAACTAGTCTACAGAGATAGTATATTTTAATATATAAAACTAAAAAAACGTTTTGTATTAAAAAGAAAGAAAAAAATATTTATAATGTGTATGTAAATTTAAAATGCTCGCAATAGTAAAATTATTCGCCTAATGATTATCCAAACTTTTGAATGGTTACAGAAGTACTTTTCTATATATATAAAAAAATAATTTAATACATAATGAAAATAATAAAATGGCTAATTCTTAGTCCAATTGTTAGTTTAAATTCAAGCTTGAAGCATTATAGTTAGTATAAAATTTAACCATTTTACTATGAACTTTTTTTGGATTTCGTAAATGAAAGTAAATCGGTTCGAAATTTTGACATGGGTAGAAAATGGATTTGTGTACATTGAAAAAATAAGTATTGTAATTAAGAAATATAATTCAAAATTATCTTTTATTTATAACTTTTACTGTGTACATTAATGTCCAAAACTAAATAAGTATTGTACCAGGGTCGTAACTAACGCCATATCAGCAGTATTAATGATACGAGGCCCCCAAGCTACAGGAGCTCCAACATGTGTCATTACAGTACTACTAACCAAGCTTATTTCTAAAAAAGGGCCCCGAAGGAGTTTTCATACGGGGCCCATTCAGAACTAGCTACGCCAGTGTACTGTACTAATTATACTAAACATGAAAAAGTTAATGCAAAATTAGTCTAAATTCCTTCTCAAAACGGGATCACCAATCAGTGCCGGTTTACCCATTGGGCGCTTGGGGAGGGCACCCAGGGGCCCGGGGACCTGAATGGTCCGGATAAGCTGGATTTAAGATATCCGACTACGTTCGGAGCCGTGATTTTGCAAAAGCGTATAAATGGATAATATTTATGATATTTAGTGTCACTTAGATTAGAAATATTTTGTCTGTATACAGCTCAGATCTCTCTACAGAGGCTCAACTAGAATTTTTGAAAAATTCACATTATTTTCAGAGTTACCACCAATTGAAGTAACTATCGGCGTTTTTTTCTTAAAATTTCCCCCCTCTGTTGTCGTAAAACATGGATAAACCCACTTCTAAGTTATATATTTCAAAAATTCTAGTTGAACCTCTGTAGAGAGGTCTGAGCTGTATACGGGTAAAATACTATTATAATAGAAGCATTTTTCACAAACGGACAATATTTTGAAAATGGGTCATTCTATGTTCATTTTTTCTCAAAATATTCTACTTAAATAATTTTTTATTGTAATACCATTCTTAAAACAATTTTATATACATTTTCCAATCTAAGTGACACTAAAATATCGTAAATATCCATTTATACGCTTTTGCAAAATCCCGGTTCCGAACGTAGTCGGATACCTTAACCGGATTTTCCTTGGATCCGCCAATGCCAAGGCGGCCGTAGAGCTTCTGCGCCCAGGGCCCGATATGAGCTTAAACCGACACTGTCACCAATCCTTCTTTCTCTTTGCATATGAATCCAAATTTGGAACAGTAATTTTACTATGTTTTTAAAAAACATATTTAAAATACAAGTGACGGAATGGTGAAATGTTATTTTGAGAAAGGAAATTATCATCACATTTCAGTTTTTCCAAGAAGTTCTCACTGAAGTTTATTTTCCAGGAAAACGTTAAATTGAAAACAAAAGTGAAATTTGTCGTTAATAAAATTGTATTCAATTTTTCCTCGAGGTTTATCTTTACGGAAAATGATGCTGTTGTAATGACTTCAAACAGCTCTGGATTAAACTATTTATTAAAGTATGAAAATCAGCAAAAAATATTCCCGTACAACTACGTTTAACTATAAAAAGGGTCCACAGATCTAGAGTCTCTTTTACGGTAATGTCTTTATACCGCTGGCATAAACCATATTAATTAAAGTGATACTTTCGGGAACTGTCCGGTATATTCGATATGCCAAAGGTCCACAGTTCACTAGAGAAATTCTTCGATTTTCTGTAATTCCACACAAAGTTTGTGTGAGCTCGCTGGCTCTATCTCCACCGTGCTCTCGCTGGCTCGAAACTCCTCGGCTCTAAGTCCACCTTCGTTTTCGTTAATTCGTGCTCCCAGGTATCGCTGACTGAGAGGCCTCTTCGGATTCTCTCAAGTAAAAAACCTTAGAAACTCTCTATCTCCCTTTTTAACCTCCAAGTTTCCCGTGGTCAATCACCGCTTATTCCTTAGGTCTCTTGTTTCGTCGGCCCCTTAGAGCGGGCGCATAGGAACAGCTGTCTGGTACAGACGCGCTGTCGTCACAGATCAATGAGAAACCGAAAAGCATATTGTACCGGCGTCCTTTTTCATCTCTCGGATTGCCATGGGAGAATGGTCAGAATTTTTGACCACCCATTTACGCAACTTATTCCCAGTAATTAGGGAAACGAACGTATCTTTTCCACGTTTGTCGGGGTACCTTCTCAGCAATTAGAGAAAAGAGACTGGGTACATCACATTGTGTTATATATTCACTCGTATAATTTGTATTTTTACGACAATCTACCTGTTTCAACAGGTTGCTGTACGTGGCCATCGACTCCAAAGCTGAAGACGAAGGTCCCTATCATAACTATCGGCCGATGGTGGCCGTCTTTTTCATCATTTACATCATCATTATCGCCTTCTTCATGGTCAACATCTTCGTAGGTTTTGTTATCGTCACCTTTCAGAACGAAGGTGAACAAGAGTACAAGAACTGCGAATTAGATAAGAACCAGGTATGTAACATTTCTCTACATTTATCCCAATTCTCTTTTTTTTAAAGTTCTTACAGATTGTTTGATGTGCATTTTGCAAAAAGAGACCACTCGCGATCCAATTCGACAAAAACAAAAAAATTAAATCCCGGATTTTAAAACTGCAATGTCGACCTGGCATGTTGATAATACGTAAAACTATTACCATAAATTTTTTTTCAAACTTATTTACGTATACGTTACTTAAGGTCATTTGAAAGGCAAATTTAAACCTTTTTTTAGTTTATTGATCTAATTCTTATTGCATTTCATATATTGATCATTAATAAGCAATTTTTAGACTATTTCTAAACACAAAGATTTGGATCAGTAAATGCTTCTTCCAAGCCACAAAATTAACTCGAATTAGATTATTTATTACTAGCCATAACTGGACTGCTTTACTATGTATTTCGTGGCCGCGGTACCCTAGTGGTCAAGGTAACGGACTCCTGGCTAGCGTGTCATGAGTTCAAGCTTACAACCGCTGAAGACCCAACTAGTAGAGAAGGTTGCTGCACATTAAATCTGTCGAGGTTCGAGTGTCTTCCCGTTGGCGTGGAAGTTAAGGAGAGGGGATGTCAGCTCAGGTGTTATCCTCGTCGGTTGACCATGGTTCAAAATTAGAAGGTCCTTCGCCTATAGCCCTCGTACGGCTTTATAGTGCGACGTAAATATAATTTCACTCCTGTGCTGGATTTTTTAATATGTTGTGTGAATATGAACTGGTTTTAAGTGATTGAGAGAAATCTAGATTCTAGCATTAAGCTTAAGGTATCCGATTACGTTCGGAACCGTGATTTTAAAAAGCGCATAAATGTATAATTTTTATGATATTTAGTGTCTCTTAGATTAGAATACATGTGTAAAATTGTTTTAAGGACATTATGACAAAAAAAAATATTTAAATACAATATGTTGGCAAAAAATTCACTTAGAATAACCTTTTTTCAGAATGTTCTTTTGTGAAAAATGCTCCTTCTATTGTATTAATATTTTGCCTGTATATAGCTCAGACCTCTGTACAGAGGCTCAACTATGATTTTTGAAAAATTCAAATTATTTTCAGAGTTACAACCATTTGAAATAATGACCGGCGTATTTTCTTAAAATTTCTCCCTTCTGCTTTCGTAAAACGTGGATATACCAACTTCCGAGTTATGCATTTCAAAAATTCTAGTTGAGCCTCTGTAGAGAGGTCTGAGCTGAATACAGGCAAAATATTAATACAATAGAAGCATTTTTTACAAAAGGAGAACATTTGGAAAAAAGGTTATTCTAAGTTAATTTTTTGCCAAAATATTGTATTTAAATAATTTTTTTTCTCAGAATGTTCTTAAAACAATTGTATACATGTGTTCTAATCTAAGTGACACTAAATATCATAAATATTATCCATTTACACGCTTTTACAAAATCACGGTTCCGAACGTAGTCGGATACCTTAAAATTGTATTGAAAAACAATTTTATAGCCTCTCTTCTTGATTTAAAAACGACAAGAATTCTCAATTTCTTAAGCAGAAGTATAATTATCTTTTACGCTCCCACTTTTAGTTTATCTCTGCTCAACAAAATAAACATGTTTGTCAAATTTCAAATCCGTAGATCTTATAGTTCAAAAAGCGGGAATTTTTTTTCTTGCACCCGCAATCCCCTTGAGAATCAATTTCCGTCCCGTTCTTAGCGAATATCTGCACAACAACCGAATATTTGCCTTGACCACCGCGGTAGCCTGGTGGTCAAAGCAATGGACTCGTGGCCCGATGTGTCATGAGTTCGATCCTAATATCCCTGAAGACCCGCTGCCGTGTAGAGGGACGATGCATGTTAAATCTGTCGAAGTTCAAACATCCTTCCGTTGGTGTGGTGTGGAAATTAGAAGAGGCGGTGCCAACTCAGGTGTCATCCTCGTCGGTTGACCATGGTTCAGGTTTCCGAGGTTCGTCGCTTAAAAGCCCACAAGTAGCTGAATAGTGCGACGTTAATATTCACTCACTCACCAAATTTCATGTCTGTAGATCTATTAGTTCCGGAGATCTCTTAAAGAATTAGAGAGTCTTTTTTTCTCTTATATGCATGTGTGTGTAAATTTAGCTGCATTGAACTTAAAATTAATAGTTTTGTTGTGATTTTTCCTATGTGAGCCCCAGAACATCATTGCATTATTCTGATTATTGCATTATTTTATATATTCAGTTTTAATTAATAAATTATCACAAAATTCTAATAATTCGGAATCACTCCCACCTCTCTTTTGAGGGTAAACCCTTCCTACTTTATGTTTAAAAAATTTTCCAAATTCTGAAAAAATTCCGTCTGTAGTGATTTTACTTTCGTATTAAATCACTTGTTTTGCAATTATTTTTCAGAGATATGCTTATTTTTAGGCAAGTTTTATCTTTATTTGTAGATTTTATTGGTTCCAAAAGAATTAAATTTACAAAGGTAACTTTAGATTACATGCCAGTCTCAAACAATTAAGGTATCCGACTACGTTCGGAACCGTGATTTTAAAAAAGAGCATAAATGGATAATTTTCATGATATTTATTATCACTCAAATTAAAATACATGCATAAAATTGTTTTAAGGACATTTTGACAAAAAAATTTTTTAAATACAATATTGGAACCAACTTAGAATAACCTTTTTTCAAAATGTCCCTTTGAAAAATGCTTCTATTATAATAATATTTTGCCTGTATATAGCTCAGACCTCTGTACAGAGGCTCAACTATGATTTTTGAAAAATTCACATTAGTTTCAGAGTTACAACCCATTGAAATAATTATCGGCGTTCTTTTCTTAAAATTTCTCCTCTCTGTTGTCGTAAGACATGGATAAACCCACTTCTAAGATATATATTTCAAAAATTCTAGTTGAGCCTCTGTACAGAGGTCTGAGCTATTTACAGGCAAAATATAATTATAATAGAAGCATTTTTCACAAAAGGAGAACATTTGGAAAAAAGGTTATTCTAAGTTAATTTTTTGCCGAAATATTGTATTTAAATAATTTTTTTCCCAAAATGTCCTTAAAAGCGATTTTATACATATATTCTTATCTAAGTGACACTAAATATCATGAAAATTATCCATTTGTGCGCTTTTGCAAAATCACGGTTCCGAACGTAGTCGGATACCTTAAATGAAAAGCCCAAGTTGAAATATTTGAAAAAGAACTGAACTTCAGAATGAAATGGTAACAGTCTAGAAAAATAAAGCTATTCTTAATCTTTTATAAAGAGAGGTTTTATTTTTGAGATTTTATACTGAATAGTTTTGATTTAATTCGAAATGAAACCTGGATTTTTCCTATAGTAGAATATTTAACCCTACTGTGATATACAAAACCATGTTTATCAGTTATTACAGGCTTCTTAACTATTGATCCTTCCAATAAGTATTTTGAGAAAGAAATGAAGTTGATTGCTGAGGCATGGATAGCGGGTACTAGTTGTGAATCTTTATGTAATAGTCGTCGAATAAAATTAAATTATAATGAATAATATTTAAAAAGATGTTTGTTCCATCTATTTTCAGAGAAATTGCATAGAGTTTGCGCTGAAAGCGAAGCCAGTTCGGCGGTACATTCCCAAAGCGAAGATACAATATAAAATCTGGTGGTTCGTGACATCGCAGTACTTCGAGTACACTATTTTTATGCTTATAATGGTCAATACCCTTACACTGGCCATGAAGGTAAGGTCATTTTACTTTAAAATATTGGCAAAAATATTTATTTTAATTGATAAAAATTTGTTTTTAGTGAACAATTTTGATTTCTTAACTTTAAACAACATGACTTAAAAAATTTCTTTTTTTTATAGAATTAATCATTTCGGTACTACTAATATATTATACCAACTACCAATAGACTAAATTCATGACGGCTACGTGATCAAGAAAATCACGTGTTCTTCATTGAATTGAAAACAGACTGAAATTAGACTTGTATTTGTTGTTCTTGTATTTGTAAAAATTTCAAATCTGTGACAATTAGGCAAAAATGTTCAAGTTCTTCAAAAAGATTTTCAAAATTAAAAATATATATAAATATACGAGCGCTTTTTAAATCAATAGCATTTTGTTTACTTGTGTACGTTATTATTATTGACCAATATGTACGTTTTAAAAGTTACCACATACAAAAAGCAAACGTTAGCAACTACCATGTATATGAACTGATTGACTGCAAACGCATCATTGTATTAATCATGTGACTGTGACGTCACAGGAATTTATGAACTGACTGGCTGGAAGCACGTGATTATATCATTATGACGTCACATGAATTTAGCTCATTCATCAATTCGAAAGATGTCGCCAAATAACGAAATATTCAGCCAATGGTTGAACACAAAAATAACAATGAAAGTATTTGGCAGCATTTTTAAAGGGGTATTTTCGATTTCTTTTTAAATTTATCGGC
>BMAV01004316.1:0-33620 GCA_019973955.1 Trichonephila inaurata madagascariensis | reverse complement strand
GAGCCGCCCCTGGCCTGTGGAAGATCTCATGACATAAATCGTCGGTGCTTCGGTGATGTTGCCAACACACAGGATTTATTTAAATGAGTCCGACAATCCATCGTCCATAGGTGCCGGCTGTGCTACGACCAACACGGCCGAAACTTTAAACAATTTCTGTAACAATCACTTATGGGTGCATTTCTGACGATGAGCTGTGATGCATTGTTTGTATTGTAAACATGCTTTACGTCTAATAAATGTATTTTTATCTCGTACTGCTTCTTCTCATTCCTCGACATCACACACTTCATAACTGCTTTTGCGAATGACTCCAACTATGGGTGGTTTCCAACCCCATGTTCTATGTTGGTTTTTCGTCCCCTTGCTGCCTGCTATCACCCGTCTGAATTTACCCGTCAAATTTGGCAACATTCTGTAAATATTTAGAAGTTATTACACATTTTGAGGATCATTTTTCTATTTAACAAAAATTAGATTAAATATATTACTATATATTTTGTTTTAATATTCAGTTTATTGTGTTTGTAGTTGTTACCCAGCGTAATGTAATTGCGGTTTCTAAGTTAATATAGTGCTTCTCAAACTTTCTATGCCTGCGACCCAATTTTAATCATAAGTTTCATTGCTCCCCCTCCATACAATAACAATGCTTTAGTTCAAAATATATATACTTAAACGTAAGGATATCATACGACTTTAACCATAAACAGTATAAATTATCAAGATAAGTATTAAATTTTGTATATATTTTATGACATGTCCATAGGGTCACTGATAATTATTAAACTTGTTCTTAACTTAGTATTGTTAAATTAATTATGAAACATATTGTGCAGTACTACTTATACATTTATAAATATATTAGATCAGTGTAAATGTGTATTTTATTTTTGTTATGTCAGAATGTTTTTTGTCTTGCTTTCTTTCAGTAAATGAATAACTTTTTTAAAAAATCTTTTATATTTTCGACTTTTCGATATATAGGGTTATTACGCCCCCCTAGGGTGGCGCACCCCACTCCTTGAGAAACACTGGGTTAATAAATGAATATTGCTTTTAATACTAACTGAAGGTATTTCAATTCATATTCGAATAGTGTTAACATCATTTACTTAGATCTCAGTGGTCTTCAAACTTTTTTGATTTATAGAACCTTCAACTAGAATGTAAATTCTTAGAAGAATATATCTTAAAGAGTTAAACAATTTAATAAAGCATTATAATCTTATTACAATTTATTCCATTATAATATTAATTTATGCTCCGGGTGTCACTTACATATGCAGGACAATTAGTAGCGTGCTTGCATTTTTGTCACAAAATGTCGAAATCTAGGTCTATTGAAACTATTTGCTGTTTCATTTCGTTTGCTTGCCTTAAAATTTGCTTTTATAGCCACTCACATCGAGGAAATTTTTTCATTCAAGTACATTATTCCGAATGGATAAAATGTTCACATCCGTATGAAAAGTCCTGTGCATTTTTCAGGAATTTGCAACCTAAAATTTAGGAGCTGTTCTTAATCAAATTCAGATTTTAATGTCGAAACTATTGATATATATATAAGTTGTCCCCTTTCCTTCATTGTAGACTTTTTTTACCACTAATAAAAAAAGAGGCGAGTTTTTCATTAAAAAAGTATTTAATTTTGCAAAATATCAAGAGCAGGAAATTATTCTGAGGAACCGTAGATAGTAAACAAAATATTTACATTATAGTATATAAAGAAAAAACGCGTTATATATAATTTTTTTTATTGTTTTATAATAAAAGTTCAAAAATAAAGTTATTATATATAAATGAAATTTTTAGTTTTAATGACTGGGATGAGTCTTAGAAACTTGTTTCTGTACAAACTTAGCAGAGAACTTGAATCCATTTTGTTTTCAAATTCATAATTATCTTTACGGATTTTTGTTGTGCCTTGTGGAACCCCAGGGCTCCATGGGACACAGTTTGAAAGTCATTGACTTAGATCAACAACTCAGAATCAACACACACTTTTATCCTCTCATAGATTTTATAATTTATTTAATAAACATGCGTTTGAACGAAGATCGCTTTGCAATTAAAAATGAGATTGTAAGTTAAAACAGCTATTACAGGGAAGGAATAAATTAATGTTTATCGAAGAAAAGAAGAAATAAATTTAGAAAAGATGTACGGTGTAATCCTCAAAGTAAACATGAAGTTAAATCATTCATCGCTATTTATTTGACTGCAAAATAAGGAATAGGGTGTCAGTATTAGCGCAACTGTCTTAGAAATTTAAATTATTTACGATCTAAATAAACTAAAACAGCTTTGACTCAATGTCTGAATTGAAAAGATATCCGCTAGGGGTAAGTGAAAGAATCTTTCTAAAGAAAAGAAAATTCTTGAGAAAGAGGATCCACGATAGTATGCACAAATCTCTAGGTGGTTACCAAGCTCCCATCCTTTCTTTTCAAAATTAGCATATCAATATATGAAAATGAATGGTTCGAAACTACAGTTTTGCCGAAATATGAGTTCAATGTACCAAGAATTTAAAGGTGAGATTGAAAATTATAATCAAAATTCATGTTTCCTCTTAACTGTAAGAAATATGTAACTTTATTTTAAATGTAACTATTTCTGGAAAATGTAAATTCAGACATTAGAAATATTCAAATAAAGAATCAACTTATTTTAAAATTGATACAAAAATGTTTTTATTATTGAATTCATACATTAGCATCAGAAAAATTTACCTGAAGGATTTTAATATTTTAATTTGTCTTTTCACAAAAGACTTTGCTTTCTTTTAACTTATCAGAATATTAGACATAGATTCTTTAAAATTATGTGAAAAGCAGAAACACATTTCGAGTCGTTTTTGTGCTTTTGGCTTCGGATCTCTATTTTATGAACAAATATAAGCAAATAAGGAAGCTTTATCAAACCCAAATAGACATGATAAAAATATCACGTAAATACTTAAAAAGTGTATGAAATCTCTAATTTTTTTTGTGGGGTGGGGGGAGAGAGATTTTTTTAATAGTAATTCTAACAATACCACAATTTATGAATAAAAAATTTAAGAAAATGGTGCACTCAGCCGATTTCAATTAAAAAATTAATTAAGGATATTTCTGGATAAAAAAAGAATAATAAATCTTTCTTTCGTAATTGTTAAATTATTTTTACATAAAATACATATACAAACAGCCCATTATACGTTGCGAATCATTTTTTTCCTAAAATATTATGACAAATACTGAATTCCATATTTTAATCCTTTTACAGTGTAAAAATAAAGAAATGTTTAAGGAAAATATCATTCGAATGAATACTTAACTGGGAGAGCATTAATAGCTAAACCAGAACTCAAAACCAATTTTAGTCAACTGTATTAGCTTTGCTTAGAGTATACAGATACCTACAGCATTCAAATACTTTTATTTTTACATTAAACGTTGAATCCAGCAATTTTTTGCAACCTTTTTCTGCGACACAGCCTGCTTGACACACTATAATTCTAAATATCCTTTGAGGAAACGTATTAAAAATAAATGTTACTTTATCATACTTAGGAAAACGTATTTAAAATATATATCAATTCATCATTCTTCGAGATTTATTTACAACTTAAAAATTGTAATATATTGTTAACCTACACCAGTGATTCTTAAACTTTCAATATTTGAGACCCAATTTTCAGTCATAATTTTCATCGCCCCCTTACAATAACAATGTATGGAATGCAATAATAATGTACTTTGATGCTAAAGCTACAATACGACTTTAATTATAAACCATACAAGTTATCAAGATAAGTATTAAATTTTGTATATGATAAGCCCATGGGAGAGTCTCTAGTAATTAATAAACTTCATTTTAATAAAGTACTGACAAATTAATTATCAAATACTTTGTGCAGTACTGATAAATTTATAAGTATGTTATATTAGTGTGAATGTGTATTTTATTTTTTATTATGTCAGAATATATTTTGTTTTGCTTCCTTTTAGTAAATTGATGATTATTTTAAATATTTTATTTTTGACTTTTCGATATGTTCGCGCCGCCCCCCACGTAGGATTATTACGCCCTCCTAGTGGGGCGTGCCCCACAGTTTGAGAAATGCTGACCTACACTTAATTGTACTTGAAACAGCTGTTATAATTAACAATTATCAAATATAAAGTAAATAAGCAAATAAAAGTTAAAATGTCTTTCACTATTTATACGAGGTGGGACAAAAAAAATAACGAGACAGGTCTAATAAATCATTGTATTTACAGAATCAATTCTTCGTGATAGTACCACCCTCAAAGTAGTTCCTTTATGTATTCCCACACTTCTCCATTCAGTGCTGCTATTGCTGGTAACAGTTCTGGAACGAGTTTTTTGGAAGGCCTTTAAGGAAATTCTCCTTTTTTGCCTAAACCTATTCAACTGAGGTAAAATGGGTTCCTTTTAAGCAAGATTTAACTGTAGGAAATAAAAAAGTCACATGGGGCCAAATCAGGTGAATAAAGAGGATGACTTATCAGAGTAATGTGTTTTTGCTAGTCAGAAACTACTTAACAAATAGGACCGTGGGAATGGTTGCATTATCTTTGTGCAACAGCCATTCATCACTCCCAAATTTTAGCCTTTTTTTCCTTAATTTTTTCACGAAGTCTTTTTAGTACTTCAATAAAGTAATATTGATTAACAGTCTGATCACTGATGTGAGTGAGAACCCACTCATATCACGAATTTTGGTAATGTTTTGATCTGTGATCGCTGCTTTTGGGCGCCCAGCAAGGTTCGTCCTCTTTCACTGCGACCCTTCCCCCTGAAAACCTCTTATATCCTTCAAAACATGTGCACGAGACAGTTTCATCTTCATAAGTCTAGGTTAATATTTGAAATGTTTTCCAGGCTGATTTCTTAAGTTTCTCAAGAAACTTGATGTTGATTCAATATTTTTCCAGCGGAATGCAGTTGCACGTGTTCACTCAATGATGCAGTGTTATCAACTGGCGAGATCGATAACGGCAAAACTGGACGCATAGATAAGAGATAACATCATCAAAATAGTTGTTGCCATCTCAAATCTTACTTCAAGCTACACACTTTTGGTGTCACACCTTGTTAATGCTTACCTTTTTTAAAAAAATCGAAAAAGCCTCAATGTTACAATTTTTAAAATTTCATTTAGAATTTCTGGGATAAATTTCATAATTTTTAACTAATAAATTAATAAATGTTTAATCCTTTGGCTGGAACATCAATGTTTTTGCCGCTCTAATTAACATCCGTCTGACAGACAGGTATGCATTTTTTTTTTAATTTTATTACCTTAAGGATTGTTTTAAATGTCCTTATCGCTCATGAAATTAAGTAGGGTTCAATAAAGATGTGTGGGGTTAAATCAAACACAACTTTTTTCCAAGATACATAAACTAGACAATTTAATTAAAAACATAAAACATATAAACGAAAACACGATTTTTAATATTTAAGTCTTTATGTGAGGCACACTATATTAATATACTTTATCACTAGAATTGTGACTGGTATTTTCATAAAAACTGATTAAAATTATTTATATTCATGTAAAAATAACTAAAAATAATAATACAAAAACGAAAAAACTCTAGGAATATCCGTCTGATAGACGGTGATAGATAAGGAAATCACGCATATCGTGAATTGAAAAAAATCGCGAAGTACCACCACAATCCTCTCACTGGGTAGAGTCCAACTGAAGATGTCAAGGCAACCCACCCCCAGAATCACACCATAGCGTTATCTACTGGCATCAAAGCAACTCATTTCCATTTGAGAGACGGATGTTCTGGCCAGATGATTAAATATGTGTTAAATTAGTGTGAGTGAAATGTCAGCAGCTTTAGTCTTTTTCCTTCACGAAAGAACTGATAGCATTGGGAATTCTACTTTAAAAGGAAAAGAGGTATTATTTCTCATGCTACATTTTACCATAAATATGCATTTTAATTATAAATCATCTATATAAACTATATCATTTCATACGTCTCTATATTTGTCATGTTATTAAGTTAAGATTTTTAACTTTAATGATATAACAACATTTCACTAGTAATCGCAATCGCATGAAGATTTCGATCTCGCTTCACTTTTTTAATTCATCTGTATTGAAAACACGAAGTTGCATATCTTCAGAGAAAAATTAAATGTAATGATCATCTGTAATTATGTTTTAGGATCTAGAACATAAGCCTCAGTCCCTTTCATTTCAATAATAAGAGTATTTTCATTCATTAGGCAAATGAATCGCCAACAATTTAGTGTGGAACAATCTAATTTTGATTTGTGACCAATCAAAATACTACAAAAAGAAGTGTAAAGGTGCAGAAGTTAAAAGTTTGATTTCAGAATAGAAGATTTTATCAAACAAAGTTAAAATACTAAATGAATAATGATAATCTAGAGATAAATGTAATTAAATATTTTCCAAATGATTTATAAACATTTAATCATATTCAGTTTTAAAAAAAATTTTTGTAATTATCAACGTGCACAAGCTAATATAGTAAGTAGAGCTTCACTAATATCCTCAAGCTCTTACATATACATGAATAATTTTTAGTATAAAAACCACTTTAAATAACATTTACATATATTTTGCTTTCAACATTCTAATTACAAGGTTTTGTTTTAAGAAATGCGTTACATTGAAAATCGCTTAGCATGGAACCAAAGGGACTGAAATATTTTTTCGTGTTAAAAGAATTTCGTATTAAAAGATATTCACTTTTTTTTTTAAAGTTTCGAAGAAATTTAAGGTATCCGACTACGTTCGGAACCGTGATTTTAAAATAGTGCATAAATGGATAATTTTTATGATATTTAGTGGCAGATTAGAATACATGTATAAAATAGTTTTAAGGACATTTTGACAAAAAAAAATTTAAATACAATATTTTGGCAAAAACTTAAGCTTTTTTAATAAGCTTTTTTTAAATGTTCTCCTTTTGTAAAAAATGCTTCTAATTATAATAATATTTTGCCTGTGTATAACTCAGATCTCTATACAGAGGATCAACTATAATTTTTGAAAAATTCACATTATTTTCAGAGTTACAACCATTTGAAATAATTATCGGCGTATTTTCTTAAAATTTCTCCCTTCTGTTTTCGTAAAACATGGATAAACCGACTTCTAAGTTATGCATTTCAAAAATTCTAGTTGAGCCTCTGTACAGAGGTCTGAGATGAATACAGACAACATATTATTATAATAGAAGCATTTTTCACAAATGGAGAATATTTTGAAAATGGGTCATTCTATGTTCATTTTTTGTCAAAATATTGCACTTAAATAATTTTTTATTGTAATACTATTCTTAAAACAATTTTACATACATTTTCTAATCTAAGTGACACTAATTATCATAAATATTATCTATTTATACGCTTTTGCAGAATCAAGGTTCTGAACGTAGTCGGATACCTTAATGATTTTTAGACAGGTGTACACGGTGTACAACTGACAAAATGTACAATTTCCCCCCATAAACTCATTTTTCATATTCGTATTTTATAAAAAGCTTAAAATGTTAACTATATTCAAACTATCGTATCTTCCCAACTTTACGCACCATCGAGAAATATTTCCTTGAAAAAGAATTTGCTCTAATGGTCCTCTCTATTTTTAGGGTTTGGAACATGTCCGGAAGCAGAGACGAAAACTTACGCCATTACCTCGCTCGCTCTCTAAAAATGGTTACATCACTAACACCACTTACATTTGATGTATGGGGTCATAAACCTAGAGTTTCTCATTCAAGTATCCTACCTTTTTCACGATTTCTTAAAATGATTAAGTAGGGGGTGGATGGAAAAAATGTTAAATGATTAGGTATTTCTTTACTAAAATATATAAGGGTTGCCCAAAAGAAATGTGTGAAAGTTCAATAAAAAGAATGATTTTATTGGAAATCAAAAGAAATCGCTTCTGGGGTTGTAATGCAGGTCCCATCGCTTGTAGTAGGTCTACGTCTTCAATCTAGAAAGAACGGGGTTTATTCTTGAGGAAGTCCTAACCAGCTTTCTTCACTTCATCGTCCAAATTCAAACGTGGTACTGTCTTAATAGGATTAAAGGCTTAGAGGTTACAGGGTGATAAATCCGGACTGTATAAAATGTAATCTAACATTTTTTAACGGATTTTTTAAAGTGGCTTTGGTTTCACGAGAGACGTGCAAGTGGACATTGTCATGGATATCCTACATCGGTTTTGCTACTTTTATCGAAAACTTTTATGCTAACTCTACCAAGATGTTTGGCTAAGCAATGCTCGTCATAGACTGACCCTATCAACTCCTGAAATCAGAAATCGCACTACCACAAATTATTCCAATCTGGACGCATTCTTATATAGAATGACCTTACTTTTGATTAATATCCTCTAGCACTAACAGGTTTCACTGTTAACCCTTTAACGGGCACATAGATAAAACACAATTTTCTGTGATAAAGTTCTTGATAAATGTAATGTTCTTATCCTCTATAAACATTAGTTAGTCACAAAAAAAATATCTAATCGAGGATTTTTTTCCTGGGTGGTGGCTGGACGTTATAACCACTGCACACTTAAGACATTTAACTTACTTTTCAGGACAGAAATAATGAATCTTATCACAATAAACTTTTTATGAAAAATTAACACATTTATGCTAATAACTATTTCAATAACAATTAAATACAAAGTATAAGTGTAATAAAATAATAATAGAATAATTGTGCAACATAGAATACTTACTAAAATAGACATTGAAATTGGTATATATCCACATTTTATACCTTATTTAATTTTAGTATAAAAAGTTAGAAATAAAGTAATATTTTTGAGGATTTAAATTTGTTATTTCACAATTTTAATAAGCTATTCACAGAGGAACTTTTCAAAGCCAGTAGGACCAATTACTTGAAGGCACAGTGGTACGTGCAGAAAAACTATAATGAAAGATATTCGAACCCGAGAATCTCATACCTCATATTGTAAGCAAAGTTTGTTTATATTTTCCACCCCCAACATCCTCACGTGATTCTAAGTGCTCTCTCTCGAAGAGGAAGAGCGAAAATTTCAGGGTCCTTTTTCTGTTTTATGTGAGCAGTGGATAGAGCCTCTATCCACATATAAAAGTGATCCAAAAACCTAAATAAAACATTTTTCCTTTAATTGCACATGTTTAATTCATTCAGATGAGAGAAAAGTATTCTTAAGACATATCGAAATTTTTTTCAAAGATCAGAAATTTTATTTACAGCAATCAAAATACAATTTGTAGATTTACACCGAGAAAAACTATTTTTAACTACCCATAAGAGGGCATGAAATGCAAAAAAAAGGGATCGTACTGCCATCTGTATTGATTTTTATGCTTTTTAGCTTCAATTAACGCATATGGATAAATATCCAACTCCCGCTTGGAGAAATTTTTTAATATGTGGCTAGATCAATTAGCCACTGCCTGCTAAATAGTTAAACATCGTGTGCAGTGTACACTTCCTGTCATCATTCGTGTCCCTGTTTGATGGCTTTCCAATAGCTGCACTCCTTCTGACGTAATCACATATGTCCACTTTTCATTTGGGCAACCCTTATATTTTTTTCTACTAATCTGAAATAACAGTTCAATAAATAGTACTAATTATATTCAGGAAGAAATTGTTGATTACGAGTATTATTATGTATACAGTCAGACCCCTCTACTTAACGAAGTCACTGAATCCCGAAAAAAGGTCTTTAATATGCAAAATTAGTTACATAGAGGTTCATCTTTCAATATACTTTATAAACGATATAAAACAAATTTTACATATAACTATATATTAAAAAAAGTAATTATTCACACCGTTTTATAAATTAATAAAATAAAGTAAAAAAGAATTTTTTTATTTGCAAGGAAGACAAGGGGAAAAAACCGTCATTGATTACACTGTATTTTCAACATTAAAAATAATTTTTAGTAAAATTAATGAATTTTAAGGACATTTTCTAATTTAAAGCATACAGGTAATTTTAAACGTACATTATTTTATAACTAGAAATTCTAAATATACATTATCACATGCGTCCTTAAATTTGAGTTTTCTTGTTTGTAAAAATGCTTTCTTTCATAATACGCCTCACATCTTTGCAAGGCACCAGAAGTCCTTTCAGGCGTATTTTTCCAAGACTTTTCTTAAATTTTTCTAGCCCTCCATTGCACTCTAGAAATTGGTTGTATCCCAATGCCTTCGCAAATTGAAGAGCTTTCTCTATTACGAAAAGTCCAGAGATCGGAAGATCATTATCTCGCATTGCGTATATCCACTTCAAAACTTCCTTGTCGGCTTCTTAAAAGACATATGTTTAAAAATGTCTTGAATAAGAATTCAATGAATCATAATTTTATAACTTATCTCGACTTTTTAAAATAGTTGATAAGCTGTTTGGGAAAAAAAATTTCAGGGGCACGAGACAACTCTGTTGTTATCGGTGAAAGGATATGAAGATGTTTTGAGTAAACGACAATGGAGGTTAAGTTGCACTTTGAGAAATATCAAACCTCTATAGCTCTCGGTGAGTTAGAATCTAATAAAACCAGTGCCTCATTTTTGACCACCATAAAATGTGTTAAAAGATAGAAATGGCTTGAAATGTCCAGAAATACTTTAAAAATAGAGAGAACAAATATTGAATCACAAGGAAAAAATTTCGTTATATAGAAAATGCACTTCGCTATTGGGAGGTTATTTTACGAAGAAAATCATAAAACGGTTCTTGGTTCCAGGAAAAAGTTCGCTTAAGCAATCAGCCAACCTTATCCTTTCGTACCACAGAGTTTCCATAGAGTCAGATTTCAAGTAATCGGTTCTCCATATAAACATTATATCATTCACAAATCACTCTATATAAACAACTCATCTAGGATAAAAAAACCTAGCTTATAAAATAGGGAAAAAAAGACACGTTTAAACATATATATACCCACTATCTTTAATATAAGTAGTAAATAAACCTTTTCAAACTAAATAGCAATGGCTATAAACATGCAGGAAGAATTTTGTTTGGGCCTTTTAGAAATTTGTATTATATTATTATAGGAGTATTTTAACTGAATAAAAAGAAAAAGAAAAAATATTTTAATAAATTATTGGTTTTGGCATCAGCTCTTCAAAAAAATATTTTAAGCACATTAGTGTTACCGAACCAAACTTCATGTATTAAGTCATAGATATTGAACAAAAATTTTAATATTGAATAGAGTTTAAGTAGAATTAGAGTAAAAAAATTAACATTCAAAAGGTAGTCGAGAATAGCAAACCCGATTTCAAACAGTAGTACTACATATTTGTACGAATATATATCAGCGTTACAAATGACTAAAATAAAAATTTTATTTTTAGGATACCTTAAAAAGCGTTTCAAGCAACTTCTTCTGCACAAGAGTTTATTCCTTTTTCAGTGAACGAATCTATTTCAATGTTATTTTATCAAAGAAAAATTTACCCCTTATTAGTTGCTTTTTATAATAACAACTACTTATAAAAATTACAGTAAAATATATGAAACCTAACAGATAAAAGATATTACATAAAAGCATTTTAAAAAGGTTTCACACATTATGTAAAATATATAGAAAATTTATACTAACATTTGAGAAACTTGGCGATTTAACAAAGCTATTCCTTCAGTTGTATTTCACAAAACAACTGATGTAAAAAAGAAATATGAATATTTAATTGAATATAAAAACAAATTCATGCTGTTCTCCTAAAATTTCTTTTAAAATATATATAGCATAAAAATTTTGTGCATTACATTGAGTGCCCTGAGATTATTATTGTTTCAAACTCAGACAACAAGCATTAAAATAGTTTATTTCAATGAAAAATACTGTTTATTATCATAAGAATACAATAAACATATATTCAAGAAATAATAAAATAATATTAAAAAATATGTATTTTTATTTTCCCAACATTATCCTGAAACCTTATCATGAAAACTCACCCTTTCTATATGACATCGATTGGAGATCTTCATAATGGCACTTGTTGAATGTAACGAAGCATAAATAGAATTTTCTTGCTCGTTACTGAAAATACGCTTGAATAGATGCTTATTGGTTGTTTCCTTGCAAATATCATTGGATTTCATCCAGTAAGATTACTCGCTTTCCTCCCTAGTCATGTAGAAAATACTCTGTGAACCCATTAACTAAGTGTATTTCTAGAGAAAGATTCTTTTTTTCTATAAATCGGATTACTTTACCACAACGAAATAGGAGAATAACTAGAAATATGCTTATTTTTCGGTATTACAAGCATTTGGGAAATTTTAGAACTACTTTATATAGAAAGAGAAAAGAAAAGAAAAGCACACGAAGAATAAAATCTTAACTTTAAGTATATTTAGATATATTTTTATAAAGTAATAATACATGTGTGTATTCCAATTGAGCATTCTTGACATAAACACAAAAACATTTTTCTTTCATTTCCTATATCTGTTTCACATTTGGGCAAAATAAGATAAAAAATAAATATATATTCTCCAAACAATTTGTGATCTGAATTACTAAGCGAATCGCCTTAACAAAATTACTTTCATTAGAATATTGAAAATCTATATATGTATTTTATGGAAGGGAAATACATTTCAAATCGAGAGAGATGGTTTAATAAAGTAAAGTAGCAATATTCCTTCCTCCCATCCTCAGTGGCTCGACAGACCAGGGTGGGCCTTGGCCTTCCCAAGAAGCCTTTCCAGGCCAGCCTTCTTCCTGCAAGAGTTCTCAAATTCTTAGTTCTCAAAATGACAAGATCTTTTTCTAGGTCATCAATCCGTCTAAGATTTGGCCTGCCTTTTTCTCCGTGTGCAAATTGGTTGGGCATTGAAGACTTTTTTAGTGGTGCGGTCTTCGTCCATTCTGACAAAGGGACCTACTCATTTAATTCGTTGTATTTTGATGAAGTTAATACAATGACAGATTCTTTACTTGAGTGATAGAGCTCGAAATGTGATCTTCTTCACCACGTTCCATTTTCCTGAATACATCCAAAAATAAATCTTAAAATCTTCCTTTTACAGATACTTATCGTGTGTGTTCTCATCTGTTCGAAACATGGACCAAGTTTCCCATTCATAAGTTAATACTGATCTTAATTATGCAATCGAACCTTTGTTTTTCTTTTGATTAAATTCGATTTCATATATATTTTCGCATTCCATTAAGACATCTATTAGCCATAGTAATTCTCTTTTGGATTTCAGTAGTACAATAATTCTATTGTCAATTTCCTAACCTAAATATATATATATATATATATATATATATATATATATATGAAAGAAATTTGTATAATACATCAAAAACCAGAAATAATAGACAATGAACATAACAAGAAATAACGTAATAAAAATATAAAAGCAAAACATGAAGATCGAATTTATAGAAAAATACAAAAAAGAAACTATAAAAAAGAACCTAGCGAGTCAGAAAGCAATTTCGGACTTAGGACCGAATAAGTGGGTTAAACTAGTTTGAAGGCGCCAACCTTCCCCCTTTGCAACTCGGTAGGAAAAACCAAATAAAATAAACAAAAATTCAAAGTATATAAAAAAATAAACAAAAATTCGAAGAGTATATAAAAACTCTCAAAAAGTATGATAAAACCACTGACTACTATTCGGAAACAAATTCTTAAAGAAGAAAAATCCCAAAACAATTACGTAAAAAAAGTATTTTTCAAATATATCTATATCTATATATATATATATATATATATATATATATATATATATATATATATATATATATATATATATATATATATATATATATATAACTCCAAAATTATATTCTTCAATTTTAATATGGGAATTGTTAAAACATGATTCAGAGCAAGGCATGTATTTGGTATTATTCTCATTGATTTCCATTCCCATCCGGAGGGCATCTTTCTCTAAAGATAAGAAGGCTTGTCTAGTGCGTGGGTGTTCGAGCAATGATGTCAATGTCATCAGCAAAAACCAACAACTGTACTCATTTATTAAAGATATTTCTTCTCGTATTTATATTAGAATCTCTTACCACTTTTTCTAATTCTAGATTAAAGAAAAGACACCCTGTGCATCTGCCTTTCAAACGCCATTTTTTATTTTTAATGAGTTCAAAAGATCATTCTGTATTTTGACCATGGTTTTTTTTCGCTTAATGTCAGACTTATCAGCCTTAATAACTTATCAGAGATTTTAAACTCTTTCATGGCTGCAATAAGAACTTTTCTTTTGGTGCTATCATTATCCGTTTTAAAATCAGTAATTTTAAACTCTTTCATGGCTGCAATAAGAACTTTTCTTTTGGTGCTATCATTATCCGTTTTAAAATCAGTGTAAAGAGGTGTGCGTATCAATTCCAAAATTCCCTTGCTTTATCCAAAATCTGATGGATGTTGAATATCTACTCTGTAGTGGATCTTCCTTTTCGAAATCCTTTTTGATTTCCTCCAACTGTATTTTCCACTAGTGCAGAAAGTCTGTTAAATAGAATATTTGAGAATACATTATAACTTGTACAGAGAAGATTTCTCTATAATTTGAGAACAGTTGAACCTGTTTTTGTGCGGTAGAATAGGGACCGCATAAAAATAAACACACAAAAAATATTAAAAATTTCCTAAATTCTTACATAAAACAAACTAATTCGTGGGAATACTACAGAATTTCTTTTATGCGGTGGATAGAGACCACATAAAAAAAGTCGCTTTTATAAAACATGCCAATTATTTACGAAATTTATGTACGAGTACTTCCATATACAAATAAATAATTAAATATTACGCATGGAAACATTTTAAAAACATATAGTTTTCTCATTGGATACATGGATAAGTTTTCAAAATGCACATACATAATTCATTGCTACTCATCGTAATCCAAAGCCCTGTAATGAATAAGTTCAAAATCACTTGACGGTACAATTTCATTTGATTAACATTATTCAATTTGATTCAATTGATTTCAATTGATTCCAACATAAAGTAAGAGATAAGTTTTTGTGTCGAAGGTCGGATGGTCAGTTGCTTGTAAATGTTACGATAACCGGATATACATGATTGAAGCCCTTTTAGGAATTTTATGCTCCTTTCTATTTGAAGAAAACGCTTTTCCAGTTTGTTGAAAAGCTGGATCCCTGCATATTTCTATCCACTCTCTAAGAATCCGGTTCTTCTTGTCCGTTTTCATAATCTATCAAATTATTTATAATGTCACTATCATTGAAAGTTTCGTCTTCAATCAAGCACGGGCTGCTGGAGCGTTGAGAGGAAGCAATTGAATGCGCATAACAAATGAACAGAGCGTCTTGTAGTGTCTACATTTCAGTGGCGTAACGTACACCCCTGCATCACGGGGGGAGGGGAAGGACTCTAGGGGCCCAAGACATGACTTACGCTAAATGCGTATTTACCCAATTTATAAAGTATTAAAAGCGAAACCTGACTTTCAGGCGGGAGGGGGGTCCCAACATTCTCCTTTACGCCACTGTCAAATAGATATAAAACAATGCAGTGGTGCGAAAACCATTGAAATTCATACACCGCATAAAAAAGATCGCACAAAACCAATCGCATAAAAAAGACCGCACAAAAACAGGTTCCACTGTACTCAAGTATATTTCCTTTCTTATGTATTACACAAGTTATAAACACAAATTCCATTCCGTAGTTGAATCACTATCCATGGAGGTAGTCATTGCAGCTATGAATAAACTTAAAGACAATTCGGCACCTGCCCTGACTCTATTGCATCTGAGCGATGGAAAAATGGAAGAAAGAACTTCTAAGAAGGTTCATGACTCGAATCAAGCAATTTGGGAACAGGAAGTAATCCCTAAGGAATAGTATTATAATATCATATAAAAATATTTGATAATTTGTAGAAAGAGATGATTTTTAATAAAGTAAAGTAGTAGTATTAATATCCCATTAGAATATTTCCTAATAAGTAAAAAATAACGTCACTCTTTCCTTATGAATGGTACTTCTTTTGGAAAACTAATGCAATGTATTTAGGTTCTAAAGTGGCTAAAAACATTGAGAGTGTTGGAAAGCTAAAATCTTAATTTTTTTTGACAATTTGAGATTTTTACATTTTTAAATTGTATCGATTTTAACCTTTCTAAAACTACCTTTAATCTCTGGGGTAATTAGAAGCCCTAAAACCTATTTTTAAATAATCGTTGTAACTGGGCCACGCCCATTTGAATGGCGAAAAATGTAAACAAAATACTTCGCTTTTGCTTAAAAGTTTAACGTCTGATAAACCCAAAACATGTATATTTTATTGTAAATTGAGCCTTTTATTTTTTTATTTCTTAGCCGACTAGAAGTCTCACTGTATACATTAAAATTAATTTATCTCAGAATGTAAATTTTAATGTTCGATGTACCTTTTCTAGAAAGTTACGTTCACAGGCATGTAAATTTTTATGATATATTTATAATGATGGCTAATATATACTGAAATAAACTTCTTGCAAAAAAACACAAAAATTTATTTTTTAAGAGATATTTATGTGAAAAATGGCTCAAATTTTGCAATGTTTGATAAAAAATTTCATAAATTATTAAAAAATTTAAAATTAGTTAAAAGCTCATTTCAGTATAATGAGAAAGGTGTACTTTAATTGTATGAAAAATGTCAAGCATGTGCATATAACAGAATTTGAAAAAGTGCATCGAAAACAGCCAATTTAACATTGTCAGTACTATATAGGCTTCCATAACTCTGATATGAATTTGTTGAAATGCAAAATATATTTTTTGCATAAAAGATAATTTGAACACACGTGTTACTTGAATGAAAAGGCATATAGTTCGCTTAGTAAATACACTTAAAATAGATAGTTGAATCTCTGTTAACAAAATATGTGAGCATTTTTAATCATATAATTTAATAAGTATAAAATTTATTTTTTCCATACTGTGTAATAATTTCCATTAAAATATAATCAAATAAAAAAGGAACTAATAAATAGTAAGCTTTTTGTAGATACTTTCACATAGATGTATAAAAAATATTAGCATCAAGTTCAAGTTAATATCCAATTATTTTTAAAATATATCAAAATTAGTATATTTTTTAAATTTTCGAGTGGTTTTTTCAGGTTTAAATGCAAAGCATTTACTGCTGAAATTCAGTAATGATTCAGATTTTGAACTCTATACTAACTTTTGTTTTTAATGATACAAGAAATACATATTACTTAACATAACTGAAAAAAATTAAAAATTGGATAATCGAAAAACTTTAAAAATGTCAAATTTTAAAGAATGCGGAGTAATGGCTTGTCAAACACTTTTCTCCAAATCAGATAAATAATATAAAGGGGATCAAGATCATTAACTACTCTGAAAAAAGTCTCCTCATGTTTGACTTTATTCAACTGAAAATCATACATTTTTATTATTATTAATGTACTAATAATGTAATAATCAATACTATCAATCTATGACCGAAACTAAGAAAATTGGTCTATTGGTTGATTCATATTTGATGTATCAGAATTTCTTTTATAATTTCATTTTTTATGCATTATATTTTTTTTTAGGAATTCTTTCAAAGTTTTTCACAGAATAATTTGAGACAAGCCGTAAATCTGGACTCATACATGTTTTAACTCCCTTAAAAGGTCTCAGGGGTATTAATTTGGTATGAAGAGCTGAAAATATAAACAATTCTCGATTAGATGCAATTCTTGAGTTTAAAATTAAATATTTCGATTCTTTTACTCATTATTTATAAATAAATGAGGCTTCAAAGAAATGTAAAATGTTTAAAATATAATCATAATTTTAAAAATTATTAACATATGATAAAGAGAAATATTAATTAAGTTTTACATTGCGCATGATATTTCCAAAAGTTGAAACTCTCTAATTACTAGCAATAAGTTGATTTATAAAGGGTATATATCATATTACTGCAATTATTTTTTATAAAATAGATTGCTTAACTCAGTGGCGCGACAGCCGTGAGAATAAGGCGTGTGTGGTCGGTATGGCCTAGGGCTCTGAGGTGCATGAACGAATTTTCGGTCATTAGCGGTGATCCGACACTTGAAACATCAGTGTTAAGTTCCCAAGCAAGCTTATATTTTTCGACCCACTGAATGGATGAAGGCAGATCCAACCTTGCCAGCCGGGGGGTTTTTAACCTCGGACCTGTGGCGTGGAAGTGTGATGCACTAACCACTCAGCCACTGGATTTAAAAAATATGTTTTTAAAAAGTAAAAAAAGTACATTTTTAATTTTTTTTTTTTTAAATTTCAACATTTTTTAAACATTTTGATATACAAAAGATATATAATACTAAAATTAGGTTAGGTTTAAATAGTATGATACATTTTATATTTCTATAAAGTTTTATTCGTTAAAGGCTACTATTTTAGAAAATAGCATGCGCAACGTAAAACTTACTTAATATTTACTACAAAAATGTTTCTTATTTTCATATGCTTATAATTTTTAAAATTATGATTATATTTTAAACATTTTGCACTTTTTTGAAATCTCATCTACTTATAAATAATGTGTAAAAGAATCAAATTATTTAATTTTAATATCCAAAAATAACATCTATTTAAAAATCGTTCGTATTTTTAGCTCTCGAGACAAAATTAACATCCCTGTGACCCTCTTTAAGAAAATTCTTTATTTCAATCTTTCATTTTAGTTCTGAAACCATTCAACTAAGACCACATTAACGTTTATCACCATTAATTTAAACGCTTAACGTCTTAGTTAAAAGGAACATACTTATTTATAGAAGGTATAAATTAAAAGTTTTTCTATTGCAATAATGAAAAATGTACGAGGAAAAGATTCAAGAATCCATTCAGTTAGAAAATTCTTTAAATGCGATTAATTACATTCTTTGAATGGCGTATGATTTAAATAGTTATCGTTCTTTAACAAGGCATTGCAATTACACAAATTACCCAATCGATTTAACAGTAATAAAAATAGCAAAGCTGGCAGAAATAATTGAATCGGTCCAATTACACTCCACTAAATAGGATTATAATCTCATTAGAATAAGATTTTTTCAACTAATTCTTTTTAAAATGATGCAAGAAATTAAATGAATTAAGTCTAGTACCATTAATTCAATTTCTATCCAACCTCTTGGAGAATGTTAATTGAATCTTAATTATGTGATTTTATTGTAAGGAATGCTCAAGTACGTTAGCCAAAAGTTACTATGGGTAATTGATTATACGAGTATATTCTTTCAAAACATTGTAGTTGCATGAACTGTAAGTTGTTAAAGTAACAAAATAAATTTTAAAAAACATTTATTCTTTATATATTTAAAATAAAAAAAAGAAATAATTTTAACACACAAATTCCTTTAATATGATTTCACACAAAAAAATTTTTTCTCTTTATATATTGATATATATATAGAGAGAGAAATAGAGAGAGAGGAGTTCATACGCACACATACTCATTCATTCACTCACTCACCTCGAGATCAGACCTATAGATCTATCTTAGACCTACAGCAGCGTTTCTCAAACTGTGTCGCGCGCCCCCCTTGAGGGGCGTGATAACTCTACAAGGGGGCACGAGCATATTGAAAAGTTGAAAACTAAAGAATATTCAAAACATTATTAATTTACTGAAAGTAAACAAACAATAATTTCTGACATAATAAAATATAAAACACACATTTACACTGATATAATGCACTTATAAAAGTATCTGTACTGTGCAATGTATTTCATTATCAATTTAACAGTACTAACTTAAGAACGTTTGATAATTACCAGTGACCCCAAGGGCTTGTATTAACACTTATCTTGATGATTTGTACGGTTTATAATGAATTCCTTAACTGCCGATTAAAAGTAACGAGGTTTAATCCCCAATGCCACGGTTTTCCACGTAGACGCGCGTATTTTGGAGGGTTTTTTTGGAGGGGAAAGGAATAAATAAGCAAAATCCACTGAAATAAGTAAATCCTTTGCAAAGACTGTCAAGGTCCTTTTATTGTATTCCAAAGCCTTATGAATAATTTTATGGATAGAAGTACACAGAAATTTTCGTAATTCGGAAAGACGTATATATAAGTCCAGATATTAGTGCTTTGCCTGAGTGAGACGTTTATATACGTCGGTGGCACATAAGAGGTTAAAGTCGTACTGTAGCTTTAGTGTAAAAGTATAGTATTATTGAATTCAATACAATGTTATTGTATGGAGGGCGGCGCGATGAAAATGATGATTGAATATTGGGTCGCGAGTATTGAAAGTTTGAGAAGCACTGGCCCATAGACTTGAAATTAAGCAGGCATGTTTCTTTCGTTGAGTAAACATCCGCTAAGTACATGTTTTGCGAAAATCAACTCCCAAGTGTCTCAGTTGGCTGCACGGGTGTTATAGACAAAAGTTTTCTTTTTAAAACCATTAGGCATACGGATTTGAAATTTGGCAAACACATTTCTTTTTTTGAGTAAATATCTGCTAAGGACGAGTTTTGCGAAAGTTGAAACCCAAATGGAGTAACTAGAGCGTTATAGATAAAAAATCCTGTTCTTGAACTATTAGACTTATATTGACTTTAAATTTGGAAGGAATGTTTTTTTCGTTGGGAAGAGATCCGTTAAGATGTTTTGTGGAAATCATCTTCTTAATGGGCATAAAAGATGTTTAGCAGGCATTTTAAAAATGTAATATTAAATTATTATATTATTATATATATTTAATATTATAATATTTAGATATTTGTCTTAAGCAATATTTATATAATGACTACAGGTGAACCTGGGCTTCAACAAGCTGTCCAGCTTTAATTGTTTTCTTGCTTCAATGTTTTATTTGCTAATCCATTCTTTTCTTAGAGTTTAATATTTGAAGTTTACTTAAAACTGTTTAAAACATTAATTAAATTTTGACTTCATTAATTTTTTTATCCTTCTGTCTCGATTGTTATTATTTTCGATTCACCAATGAGAAAAAAAGGGTTTATATACAAGCACAAATATATGCAAAATTTGTGCCTCTTTCAGTAAATATAGTTTTACTACAATGAGAAATATAACTGTTTAAATTCAGTTTTCAACAATTATATTTCTGTTTATTATAACTTATTAGACATTAAGATTATATGATAAGAAAATTTGAAAAAAACTGAAACCCTGTTCACAAAACTGCCTCAAAATTCATACAACTATGTTTTTATTAAATCTCATTTCATCCAACCTATTTTAATTGCTATGCTTTTTTTAACTAATTTTATACTTTATAATTTATTAGAAATGTTGAGAAAATTGAACTTTATTTGATTAAATCAGTGGCGTAACGTACATATACCGCAACCCCCACATCACGAGGGGAGACCGGATTCTAGGGAGCCCAAAGCCACATTGAAGACAAGTACGTATTTAACCACTTCATAAAACATTAAAGGCAAAACCTGATTTGCACAGGCCCTAATATTTTCCGTAACGCCACTGGACTATATGATGTGGATTTAATTTAATTTTTATATCGTAAGTCATGAAATGAGAAGAAATTGAGCCAAATAGGGTATTACTTTGATAAAGACAAAATTTTAAAAGTTTAAATAAATATTTAAAAATATGAAGATGCAGATTATTCTGCATCGAACTTTATTTGAATGTTATAGAAAACTTTAAACAGAAAGGAAATATACCTAAGAGACAGTAAAACATTGTGAATGCAAAGTACCTCCCTGTTACCAATGGAAAAAAATAAGAATAGAAAAAGGTGGGTTTTTTTATTTCACACACAATACCAAGTAAAAAATTTCACAAACTTACGTTTGAGCTTAAGTTGCAATGATACATTTAATAAAAGAACCGCAATGTAAATTTAAAGTTGAATCAATTAATTAGATCAGCGCTCTTCCAAACTGTGGGGCGCTCCCCCATTGAGAGACATGATAACCCTACTTGGGGGCACGAGCATATCGAAAAGTCCAAAATAAAAGATTTAAAATAATTATTAACTTACCGAAAGGAAGCAAACACAAAATAGATTCTGACATGATAAAAAATAGAATACATATTTACACTGATGTAAGATACTTATAAGTGTATCAGTGAGGCAAAAAGTATTTAATAGTTGATTTATCAATACTATAAATTAAAAGCAAATTAGTAATTACTAGTGACTTCCATGGGCTTGACATATACAAAAAATAAAACATATATTGATAATTTGTGCAGTTTATAATATTAAATTCGTATCGTAGCTTTATCGTCGAAGTACATTATTATTACATTCAATACATTGTTGTTGTATAAGGATGGAGTGATGAAAATTATGACTGAAAATTGGGTCGCAAATATGGAAAGTTTGAGAAGTACTGGATTATATTATCTCATATTTCTAGATAATTTTGAAGGTAGGGTAAGGTCGTTCTTTATTTAAGTGATGTCTACTTCCCAGAGATGATATGTCATTAATTTAAAATAACAATCAATAGATAGTATAAGAGGATCGAAGACTTCTCTTCGTTTCTTTTCACTCTGAAAATAATTCAATTGTTTTTTTAATGCAATATGTAATATCCTTGAATTCCTGGAATATAAAATCTGAGCGTATATTTGAAAACTTCGATTATACCAGGCTATAACATTTCCATTGCAAACATTATTTAAAACAAGTGTCCAATATCTTTGCGTGCAATCAAAATTTAAATATAATGAAAAGTTGAAGGATAGTTGTACCACGGAAATATTAATGGAATCGTATGAAAGCACAAAACCGTACTAATTTTTACTCCAACTCCTAAAACAACTAAAATTATTCTAAAATGGCAGTTTTGAATTTGTAAATCGATTCATTTTTATTTTATTGATGAAAATATTCAAATACAAATATATCTCAAAACAATTTTTGAGTCAAAAACAAAATGATTGTTTATATTGCCAAACCAACGAAATATTTTGTTAAAGTAGCATTGCAAATACGAAACCAAAAGTGTATTTGAAAAAATTTGCCTGGGGAAAACCCAAATTTTCCCGGGTTTTTCGTTTCCCCCTTTGTTGAGGTTTGAAAAACTTTAGTTATATTCAATCTATATCTGTTGTATACAAAGAAGTGATGTTCAGATATTTTATTTATTTAAGAACAGGATTTATTAAGATACATATATTTATAGAATGGAACAGAATTTTAGAATATTTTATAGAACAGAGGATTTCAAACACTTAAAAATTCCCCTTTTTTCACATTTTGTTGAAATTGAAGTTGGTGATATGTCCTTCAAAATTTTCTGGGGGTAATTTACCCCCATTTTTTGGGTTTTTCTTCTGAACTGGAAAGGACTCCAATATCGGGGATCGAGAAAGGGAATAACAATTCCAATATTCTGCAAGATTCGATAGTTTATTTTGGCCCTACTTTTTTTTTTAAAAAGTTTGGGTGTAACTGATTGAAGTTGGATTTTTTCGAAGGGATATAAAATTTGAAAATTTCCCTTTTGATAAATCCATTACCCACCATTTTGTAATGAACCCTTACTTGATAAACTATCTTCCTGAATGTTGGGTCATTCTAAATGGATCCTGTTTTTGATGTGTTCTATAAGCCCAAACTTTTTAAAACTATGTCACTGGCATTGTTTATTTCACTATTTTTTGTTTATGTAATGGAAAATTAAAAACATTTGAAACCGTGACCTATATCGCTAAAAAATACCCAAAGCGTCTGTTTCATTTGATTTTTTTTTCCACTTTTAAATAAGTGAAAAATGGATTGTCATGATATTTAGTATTAGATGAGCTTAAAAAAATTTTTTAGACATTTGAAAAAAAAATTTTTTAAAAAAATTTTTTAAAAAAATTAACTTAGAAAAATTTTTTTTCCAAAATGTTCTCCTTTTGGGTTCTATTAAAAAATTTTTTTTTAATAGTCGACCCTTTTTACAGGGCTCAAAAAAAATTTTAAAATTAACATTATTTTTTGAGTTATACCCAATTTAAATAATTATTGGCGTTTTTTTTAAAAAAACCCCCCGTTTTGTAAAAATGGATAAACCCTTCTAAGTTTATATTTCAAAAATTTAGTTGAGCCCCCTGTACAGGATCTGATTATAAGGCAAAATATTTTATAATGAAGCATTTTTTCCAAAAGGGGAACTTTAAAAAATTAAGTTTAATTTTTTCCAAATATTGATTTAAATAATTTTTTTTTTTTCAAAATGCCCTTTAAAAAAATTTTATACATTTTTCTAACTGTCACTAAATAAGAAAATATCCATTTATGCGCTTTTTTAAAATCATGGTTCCGAACGTAGTCGGATACCTTAAAGTTCTTAGTTTTAGCCAATTGTTCTGATCAAATGCAATATATTTAATCAAAAAATTCTCTGCCTTGGAAAATTTTTTCAAATACCGCATTTTTGGGGCTCCTTTTTAGACAGGGCAAGTCCCGGGAAGAGCCATTTCATTGATGTCGACATCGAGTGGCGGTTACCGTTACCAAACGTTTGATGCTTGAATTTGTTCAATTTAGGCTCTCGTCGGATGTTAAATATTGCTTAGAGTACCTGAGCCAAATCAATACTCCCAAGGAATCTTTTACATGCCACACAATCATATGATATGCGTACCCGCTTTCGCATCCAGAAAATTTATCGCCCCCCGAGGTATCAACCCCTCAATTTTAAAACAAGGGCCACTACCCTAAGCCCCACCAAGGAGAGTCTTCCTTAAAATAAAATAAAAATAAATACAATTCGAGTCTTTACAGTATTATTAAAATAAGTGAAAAAATCAAACAAATTTTTTTATCCTGAATTATAATTTATATATTGATCTATAATCTCACAAAACTTAAAAGCTATAAGCTAAGAAACTCAGAGTTCTGGTAACATTTATGCTAGTTTTTATTCACATCCCAATGGCAAATAAAAACTTTAAGCAGGTTTATCTCAGAGAATTCCTAATTTCTTAATTCTGATTTGCAAAAGGTTTTTTTTCTATTGTACCACAAATGCTTTGGAGTTTTTTCTAACTATTGCTACTAATAAGTGTAACAAAAATCGGCAAACATTTTTTAATCAAATCAATTGTTTTTAAAAATAAAATTGCAGAATTTAAAACATATACATTGAGAGCACAACCCAACATTTTTTTGGGAAAACCATTAAATTAAAGATTTTTTATGAGTTGTACCATAATGCTTTTATACAGAAAATTTTGACATTTTGCACTTTTGAATTAGATTCAAAACATATAATTTTTAAAATTTTTCCCAAAGGGGGCCCTTAAGGCCTAGGTTTTCCCCGATATTTTTAGGGGTCCATAGAAAATTAAAATTAATTTGGGGGGCCTTGAATAACGCCGGGGGGACCACATGGCTTAAAATAAAATTTTAAAAATTTTATCCATTTTTATTTTTATGGAAATTTAAATAAATAACAATAACTCACTTTTGGATTCTCCCGACTGGTGTTGAACCCTTTTGCGTGTGGACAAACTCAGATCCCAAACACAGATGAATCCATACTAATACAGAAACATCCCATTGAAATTTCCACAAGTGAGGGACTTAAATCGATGTTTGAACAAGGATGCCACAAATTCTGATTACAAAAACAGATCCCAATTTTATATTCTATATTATGCGTTACTGTACAGAAGTTTTTGATTACTTTACCGTCTTCCTATTTGGCGGAAAGTGGATTCTGTGCCGTTATAAATCTCTTCACACAAAAAAAAAAAAGGAACCGATTAGAAATTAGTGCTCGTGGGAATTTGCGGTAGCTACTCACAAACATTTTGAGCCAGTCATATAAATACACTCATAACATCTTATCAAGTTCATCCAAGTCCTTATTTTTTTAAACAAAAGTTATAACTTCAATGAATAATTCTTCAATAAAATATTTTATTTGCAATTTTTATACTATGCATTTATGTAGCTTTTTCACTTGGGGATTTGTGAGCAAGTTTTGATCATAAAAGGGGCCCATGGGTTAAAAAGGTTTGGGAACCACTGTTCTAAATAAATAATTCTAAAGATATACATTACGGAAATCATCTTTAGATTTCTTAATCCAAATCATTTCTTTTATGTATAATCATAAGAGAATGTTTTAGAAATGAGAAAATGCTTTGAATTTTCCAAAATACTTTCAGATTGTGCGGAAACTCTTTTCAAATCAAAATTCTCTTTAAAGATTTGTACTCTTCTCACTAAGTACAAACTATTGGATTTCTACATAACTTTCAATTAATCCGTTTGACTACATCTCATTAGTATTTCTCAATCATAAGTGTATCTAAAAATAAGGCAAGTACTTTGAATTTCAAATGCCCTTGAGTTAAAAATGAATGAACAAAACTCAGAATAAAAGGCCTGCAGCTATATTTAAAACTTGATACTAAACAAACCAAACTTTTCTTTGTCAATGCCATATGCCATCCGATGAAGAAAAAATATTTCACAGTTGAAAATGGAAATCAATTATTTTTAAAACATTTCTGTAACTTAGCGATCTGTAATTGTTCTTGCACATAATAATAATGCATGTGATAGAATATAGAATAAGGATAATTTAGATGATGATAATAATAACTTTTCCCATGCAGAGTAATATCCGTTCAGAACTTCTATTTAAAATAAAACTATCCAATATGTTTTGACAAAAAAGCAATAAAATCATTTTCAAGACATTTTTTCAATGTGCTTTTTACGCTGATTGTAAAGCTGTTTTCACAGCAAGGTTGCAAAACCATTTTGAAATATTTTTTTATACTTGGGTGCTTTGCAAAACAAACTGGAGATAAGTGAACAAAATAGTACGTATATGACCCCAAAAAATAAGCAAAAATTTGCTTACTGACAAAAGTATTTTGCATTTTCAACTTCAGGATAGAATATATATTAAACTTCCAGTAATAAAAAATGCTTCTTTGGATCAAAACATTTTTAATCTCTTCCAAGAAGATAAAGTTAAGGATTAATTTCCAGTTTCTAGTTGCTGCAATAACTATGTCCATCATCGAATATATTTTACATAACTAAAAGCACACACACATTTTGTATTGTTTTTGTAAAAATTTTCTTAATTGTTGCACTTTATTCCTTTTTATACAAATTTCCCAAAAAAGTGCAATAGAGAGAGGAAGATCTCTTTAAAATCAAATTAGTGCATAAAATTTAATGGAATATTAAAATGTATAATTTATTAATAGTTTCTTTTACGTGTATTTTCATTATGATTTTTGTTTTAAATTAGAAAACGCAAAAGTTGTGGAAAATGCTTGCTGTTTTCCTTGTTGAATTTCACTCTGAATAACTTTAAATAACTACTAATAAGTATAATGGAAGTTGAAAATATGTGTGAAGCGCATATTACTTAACTTTCAAATCTTATAAAATTGTCTTGCTGGTAAAAATAACCGCTATTTCTTGCTTTGTAACTCACGTAATAAAATATGAATACATTTTTATGACGTTTTTACATAACGTTTGTAAGAAATTATTGAAAATTAAAATTATCACTCTAATTATAAGTGATTTATGCTAAAGATATCCTATAAATGATCAAACCGTAACTTATGTGTACAAACCGTACTTCGTGTTATGTAAAGATATCTTGAAGAACTCTTTAAATATACAAATTTATAATGACAGAACTCTTGCAAAATAATACTAAATATTTAAGTTAAACTATAGCTGTTTCTTTTTTATTTATTTCTTAGCACAATTTCATTTTTTTAGATTATTCGAAAAAATCCTAATAACGGTTGTGACGCTTTCACGTCACACAGATGAACAATTGTTTTCTGTTTGTGGACAGGATAACACCATTCCTATGCACACGTGTGCCTCTAAATATTACAAACTCTTGTGATCTGACATCGCGTCGGCAACCTATGATTGTGAGCCGGAAACTCCGAGAGAAATTCGAAGTGTCATAAAGAAACCACCCTTCCCAAGATCATGGAGTGGAGGGATTCCGTGGAAAACACCAAAAAGAATGGTTTTGTTGCCTCCGATCTCACAAATAACATACTATGAACTCTAATGAAATAACCAATGTTATTAATAACTTCAATGTAAATGTATATACTGTAATTAATTACTGTGACGTAAATAAGCCAATTATTTAATCTCCCAACTCTCACACTACCAGTAATTTCCTCAAACGTCTCAAGCTTCTAACAAAAAAATTATTTTTACAATTCATTGTAATTGTTAGATTTAAATTTCAGAATCTCGAAAAATCTTGATATCCCCTTGTTAATGGAATTCATGCATATGCATTCAACATATACATGAATACTATTTAATTTGATTAAGGTATCCGACTATGTTCGGAACAGTTATTTTGCAAAAGCGTATAAATGGATAATATTTATGATATTTAGTGTCACTTAGATTAGAAAATGTATATAAAATTGTTTCAAGAATATTATTACAGTAAAAAATTATTTAAGTACAATATTTTGACAAATAATGAACATAGAATAACCCGTTTTCAAAATAATCTCCTTTTGTGAAAAATGCTTCTATTATAATAATATTTTGCCTGTATATAGATTAGATCTCTGTACAGAGGCTCAACTAGAATTTTTGAAACATATAACTTAGAAGTGGGTTTATCCATGTTTTACTACAGAGGGGAGAAATTTTAAGAAAAAAACGCCGATAATTATTTCAATGGGTTGTAACTCTGAAAATAATGTGAAAAAAAATTAGTTCGGACTCTCTGGAGAAGTCTTTAGTTTATATAAGCACACACACACACACAATATTATTATTTTAGAAACATTTTTTATAAAAGGAGTACATTTTGAAAAAATGTTATTCTAAGTTAATTGTTTGCCGAAATATTATATTTAAATAATTTTTTGTCAAAATGTCCTTAAAACAATTTTATCCATGTATTCTAATCTAAGAGACACTAAATATCATGAAAGTTATACATTTATACGCTTTTTTATAATCCCGGTTCTGAACGTATTCGGATACCTTAAATTAACACAAATAATACATCAAGATTTTTAGTTATTTTTTCTATAAGATACTGAAAATAATATAAAAGAACTTAGTATTACTACAAGTACACTGAAAACTTGTCTTGTGTGTATATTAAAATAATATAATTTAATAAAATCTTTATAAAGTCTCTTCTCTCTCTTGTCTCTAATTATTTCAGAATTATTCGGCAGGCACGAATGACAATTAGAAAACACACAAATTAAAAAACAACTTATAAGAAACATACTTTTAAAATGCATACTATTTTAGGCATCTTAAGATTGTAGAAATTAACTCTACGAATTTAAATCATTTATCTCAAGGGAGTAGATTTTACATATTTACTTTCAAATCATAAAACTGTATATGTACTCGCAGTTCTTACACGCCGAATAAATCTCTAGATTAGTATATGTACCAATACGTTTCCCGAAGTTTGGTGACACCTGTGACAGATATTTACGTTGGCTTCGACAGTCTGAAAATTTCCACAATCCGGTATTCACGAACTTCTTGTATTTCCCGTTTTCCCGGAAAGGAGCTCCAAAATTCGATTTATTCCTTTCACTCCAATATGGAGCAAGAACGAAATTTTACACTTTACACAGAATTCTGAAAATATTTCCGGGGGAGGAATTACGAATCTATTCAAAGGAATAAAAATGAATAAATATATTCCACTGTCTACTACGATTTATGAAATGTGTGCCAACATACAACTATCGTACTCTGCATTCTAAAACATAAAACTGCCATAAAATTATTACTAACGAGAAAATAAAGAAGAAACAAGGGTTAGTGAATAACTTAAATATACATGAACATTCTAAGTTATGTTAAAGTTTTAACGGACTTTCTTCGAAGGTTCTCCTTTAAAACTAACTTGGGTTCTTTCTTTTACCTTTAAAGTTTATTGGCAGTTTAAAGGCCATCTTCTTAAGGGAAAACTTGATAAACAAAATAGTAGTTGGTTATAAAACAATTTCAAAGGCAGATATGGACTGCACTCTTACTGTCTGAGTGACATAGCATTTATACTGTTAGTCAGACAGTAATTATTTGCCTAGACAACATTGCCAGGCGTTTAATCATGAGCAGAGTAATTCGTGAAGCAATATGAATAGATTTAAGGTCCAATTGGCTTGTCTATTGAGAATTATAAGCTTATTTTATTTGGGTGTATGGTGGCTTAAAAGTACCAAAAACCTGGTATCTCATTCAAGAATTGCACAGATATAAGTCTCTTCTCATTATTCATAAATGCTGTCTCTCTATGGTGGATTTTCCCTTCATACTTTGAATCAGTCCTTTAATAAATAGTTAGTAGATTATTTGTGTTGTGAGTCTTTTTGGTATGTTATATTCTGTCTGCTATTCATATTTTCATTCTGGGTTCGGGTTATAATTTTGCGCGTATGGAACCCTCAGAGTTGTCTAATTATACTTTGAGGAGACCAGTACAAAGAGTCGGTTTTATATTTTATGTCAAATTATGTTTATCAGAAATTATTTTCATAAAGATTAAAATTACTAATCTTACTAACACAATGCTAATAGTTAACATCATTGAGAAATAATATCAATAATTTCAACGGCTTCTTGGATTTGTTTTCCAATTTCACTGTCGTTATCAAAAACCTTTTTTTCATATTTACAAAATATTTCATGAGTTATTGAAGCCACACTGATTCTACGTTGAATTCATTTTTAAAATACGAATATTAAATACTTGATATTTATATTCATTTCGCCAAAAAAATTTATTTAATATGAACCGCAGTATTAAGCCTTGTTAGGCTGTAATAACAAAACTCTTAGATAGTTTTAAAAAATAATTTTATGGAAGAAAATATATTCATTATATATTTAAAAAGATACAGGATAGTTTATTTATAAATATAGCAAAGAATTAAGAGTTATTAAACAGAGGTGCAATTTTCTAATGTTTAAAAATATTTAGCAAAAATTCTACACTTTTTAATAAAAAAGAACAAAATTTCATTTTGTTTGCATTGCGTGAATTTATCATTGGATTTTATTAAGAATTTTTTATAACTAAAAAAAGAATAATTTACATGAATTTTCATTTTTATTTATAATACATATTGCTGTCAAGACCGTAATATTATGTCTCAAAAAAAAGTAACTTACATATTTGTTTGTTAACAATAAACATTTTTATTGTGTAAATGAAACTTATTCCTTTCAAGAGCCATAAGAGGATGAAAGAATTGCTCGTAGAACAAAACAACAACATTCCATCAAAAGATTTCTCATACAGATATTAATAGGATCATATCGGTTGCAGTAAAGCTTAACAGTTAAGCTATTTCTCAAGTTATTTCCTCTTTTATGATGCCTTGTTTTCATAAATCTTAAGGAAAGCAAAAATTCCACGCTAACAAGAAAATATGGAAGAACATTCTACTGATCTAAAATGACAAAGATATAATTGTATTGATAATGTTGCAAATAACATCATTATCGCACTCTGTATAAATTAACTGATATTTATATATATTTTCTTATCAAAATTCTTTCCTATTCGAAACATTTTTGTAGATTTTTATATTGGTTTTCAAGAACTTTTCCAGAATTTTTCGTAATTTTTTGCAAACCTTTTTCCCTAGTGGATACGTGAAATGCACCCTATCGATAGATTGGCTGAATGTTGGATCGTAAAAAATATGAGTGATGGTTTGGCAAGATACTTGTCTTGTTATCATGCTTCAGTCACCACATTAGGCTACAAGATGTTTTTTCCCTCTAAGTTATTCTTAGGATCTTTTTTGCATGAAAAAATCAGTTTCTTTTTTTTTTCGGCATAAAATATCTTAAGATTTGCAAAAAGAATTTCGAAACTATTTATGAATTTACTATTACTTTCATTCTCATGAGACCCAAAGTAGTTTACAATCTTTTCACAGATCATACATAAAAAATTTCTTAGAAAAAAAATCCAGTGTTTTTGTTAAAGGCATGACTGCTTTCAATAAACTTTGTTGCGTAATATTTTTATCACTGAAAAAGAAATCACGTAACAGTTTCTGAATATTTTATTCAATTCCTACTATTAACTCACACTCTCTATATATTTATTTATTTATCTTGGTGGAATTTTCAATCGTTAATAAAATACCTTTTAAAGCGCTCAATTGAGCTGAAATTTTACATACATGATTATTTTGGATGACAATACAATAATTTAATCATAATTAATAAAAACTGATTGATTAAAACTAATTATTCAAAGAATTACAAATTCAGCCGCGTTGGCATCATTTTTGGCGATTTAGCAACCCTTTTGAACGACTTGTGTCACGATTGTTTTGGATAACAATACGGTACTTTAATGATAATTAATAAAAATTAATTACCACTTAAGGTTGTGATTCTGTCATATGTATAATCATATGTATATTAATTGTAACTATTTAATAAAAAGTCGCTAAAATAAAATGTTTCTTTGTTAATCTAAGTATGAATTCACTTAAAAAAAATTTTATATTGCTTGTTTTTAATCACATGATATATGAAATACACATTAATGAGCGGAATTTAAAAATCATCTATGCGCTCAAATTGATCGACAAGAAAGAAAAATTAATGCAAATTACAAATGTTAATATAAATAAAATTGAAAAAATTCTTAGTTTCTATTCACAAATTTAGTGCTTATAAAAAATTCGCTTAACTTAACTCAGAGGTACAACAGCCCATGAAGGCCAAGACCTACTGTGTCCAACTCAGTATACATGACCTTGAGCCCTGTGGTGCATGAACAGATGTTCTGGTCAGGCGGTCAGTCTGACGCGAAACCCCCAATGTTAAGTTCCCAAGCAAGCTTGGAAATCATTTATCAACCCACTAAAAGGATGAAGGGCTGAGTTAACATTGCCCAGTCCGGGGTTTGAACCTCGCACATGTGGTCTGGAAGCGCGATGCACTAACAACTCAGCCACTATAAAAATTATGCTTATAAAAAATCGTCAATTTCATCTTTACAAAAGAGTTAATCTAGTCATAAGCAAATTTATTTTTTTATTTTCACTACATTAACAGTTTTTGATTCTACTTGTGCATAAAAAAGTAAAATAGTTTAAAACTACAGTAAATATATTAATTTTTAATGACATGTTAAAGTCCTGCAATTAAACATTAATAATCATTATATTGTATTAAATTAAAAACGTTGTCTTTAATAATATTATAAATGATATCTAATAAGTTATACCAGCGATTTTGATATAATATATCCAAAAATTATTGTGACTAATTTTAATTTATATACACAGTCTGGATCTCTATATAATGAAATCGCTAAATCCCAAAAGTTCGTTATATGGAAAATTCGTTATAAAGAGCTTCTTGTTTCAATTTACTTTATATAAACCACAGAAAACAAATTTTAAATTCATAAACACTATATATTAAAAAAAGTAATTATTCACATCTTTTTGTAAATTAATATCTATTTATTTTATATACAACTTACTCATCAAAAAGAAAGAAAGAAAAACTGCAAGGAAAACAAGAAAAAAGAATGTTGAGGAACACACTACATTTTCAACATTAAGAAAAATTTAATTAAAAAAAAAAAT